>PVHP010002983.1:0-83053 GCA_004024765.1 Zapus hudsonius | reverse complement strand
GAGAGAGAGAGAGAGAGAGAGAGAGAGAGAGAGAGAGAGAGAGAGAGAGAGAGAGAGAGAGAGAGAGAGAGAGAGAGAGAGAGAGAGAGAGAGAGAATGGGCATGCCTGGGCCTCTAGCCACTTTTGTGCATCTGGCTTATGTGGGTCCTGGGGAATTGAACCTGGGTCTTTAGGCTCCGGAGGCATGCTCCTTAACCACTGAGCCATCTCTCCAGCCCCTGTGGTATGTGTTTATAATTCTGGAGCTAGAGAGGCAGAGGCAGGCAAATCTTTGGGGTTTGCTGGCCAGCCAGCCTAGCCTACTGGTGAGTTTCAGGCCAGTGAAAAATCCTGTCTCAACACAGAACTAGGATGGAAAATAAAACAAAATAAATTGTGAACTTCACCTGAGGAATGACATCTGAGGTTGTTCTCAGGCCTCCACACACATGCATGTGTACTTGCTCACACACACACACACACACACACACACACACACACACACACACACACACACCCCAACTAAGGCCAGGCTTGGTGGTTCATGCTTATAATCCGAGCACTTGAGTCCTCACTCGGTTAGACTGAAACTGGAAGATGGCAGGGGAGGTTTGAGGGAAGCCTGGCTACAGAGTCAGGATTCCTCATCCCCCATTTTAGGAAGAAAGAAGGAGAGAAAGAAAGAGAGAGAGAAAGAGAGAAAGGAAGAAAGAAAGCAAGAAAGCAAGAAAGCAAGAAAGCAAGAAAGAAAGAAAGAAAGAAAGAAAGAAAGAAAGAAAGAAAGAAAGAAAGAAAGAAAGAAAGAAAGAAAGAAAACCAGATTGAGGCCTGAGGGTATAGTTTAATGTTAGAATACTCAAGTAGCATGCATATGGTCTAAGAAATACTGAATGGTGGCAGGTGGTATTGTTATAGATAGCATTGCATGCATTCACTTCATCTTGACTTTTTAAAAACAGTTTTAATTATCATTATTTTTTACTATTTTTTAATAGTTTTAATTATTTTTAAGAAGAGAGTGAGATACAGAAGGAGAATGGGGCATACAGGGCCTCTTGCCACTGGAAACAAACTCCAGATGCGCCACTTTGTGCGCCTAGTTTTACATGGGCCCTGGGGAATTAAACTCAGGTCATAAGGCTTTGCAAGTAAGTGTCTTTAACCTCTGAGCCATCTCCCCAGCCACCTTTTAATATCTAGCTCAGGCTACCTTTGAGTTCACCATCCTCCTTTCTCTGTCTCTTGAGTGCTAGTATAAAGGTTTCTGCCACCAAGCCTAGTCTCTGAAATTATGTTTAATAAAGAAAAAAAAAAAAAACCAGGTCTGAGAGCCTTCCCCTTGTTGCATTATTATTTGAGAAAATTAGAAACAAAAATAAAAACTAAAGTCTTTTGCTAGGTTGTTAAATTTTAAGACCAAACTGCCTTTCCCTCCATCTGTTATTTGAAGGTTATTCTAAAACCCTGGCCTTGTATGTAGTTGACGTTCACTATCACTAGGGTGATTCTTTGTTTGAGACTTGCCACGCTGTGAATGCCCCTGATTGCATTTGGTCCAGGTTCATCAAGAAGCCTCCACACTGACCTGGGAGCTACATCCTGGAGTTACCCTCATTATCCTGCTCAGCCTCCTAGTACTGTGGGCTGCTTGTGCAGTCTGGTCTTGGCAGTTCACTCGATTGTTTTTCTCTGCTGAGTCTAAAGGAGTAGGCAAAGAATCAGGCCTGACGGAGCTCTTTCAGACTCAATATTAATCTGTTTGTCTATTCTTTTATGGAGGAGAAAACCAGAAACAAAGTAACTTTGTGCTTTCTGAATTCACAACATCTACAGAAGGTGTCACATGCTGCATGGTATCCCCAGCCCAAATTCATAACCCCCAATATGCTGGAAGAAGACCCCATCTGGAGACAAGGTGTTTGTAGAGATCATTAAGCTCAAATGAGGACATTAAAGTTGGTTCCAATCCAATATGACTGGTCTCCTTGTAAGAAGAGAAACTTTGGACACAGACATGTAGGCTGCAGAGAGATACAGGGAGATGAGAGTCACCTCAAAATGAAGCAGAAAGGCTTGGAACAACCATCCCCTCACAGCTCTCAGGAGGAACCAATCCTGTTGGCAACTTGACCTTGGATTTCCAGAACTGTGAGACAATACATCTCTGTGGCATCAGCCAGGTATCTTACTTAACTTTTCATTGCTGACAGAAGCAACTTATGGAAGCAATCGATTTGTTTGGGCTCACTGACTCAGAGAGTCACAGTCCAGCATGGCGGAGCAGCACGGTCCATGAAGCCAGAGCTTGTAGCTGAGTTTCTCTTATCATGGGGGACCAAGAAGCAGAGGAGCTAAAACTCCAGGTATAAAGTTGGCCTCCCTGATTTACTCCTGCTAGCACGACTCTGCCTCCTACAAGTTTCATAGCCTCCAAAAATAGTGTCATCAGCTGAGGAACAAGCATTCAAAGCATTTGTCCTGTGGGAGAAGTGTCAGATTCAAACCATGACACTAACTCAGTCTGTGGTACATTTTAATGGCAGTCCTGGCAAAATGATACAGAAGGTAAGAAAACTTCTCGGATCATATGTTTATGTTAGTATTTCTAATTGACTTCTCTTATTTCAGAGATGGAATAATTTCCCTGACAGAGAAATGTGGTATGTTTTGAGGAAGTCCTCAAAAGCGTGCTCAAAGAGTTCCTCCCGCCTGGCCTTGCCTAACTTAATTGCCGAATTCTCTATAAATCTTAACTTCATGCTGTGGTCCTAAGGGCAACATTACCACATATAAATAATGGGTACAAATGGAAAGAAACATCTTCTACTTAGCTTCATGCATCTGGACACAAAAGCAGTTTCTTATTAATAAGCTGAAACTTCAAGATCATAGTGCCTTTTGGGTCTATCTTGCAAACTATTACTATGATTTTTTGGCAGAGCCACCCATGCCCATGGGCCACAAATCTGAGCTCTGAGGTATTGATGCACCTGTCTGGGCCACACAGATGGAAGCTCAGGGGACAGCCTTCCGCATGTGTACTTGAAAGGTGAGACATCACCACTAGATCGCCTTTAAAGGCCTGTCTGATTCATCTTTCTGTCAAAGCAGCTGCTTTCCCAGGGAGCACTTGGTCAAATGCTAATGTTTTGCTGGATGCCATGGGCATTGGGTTGATCCCATATGATGTTTAAAGGAGCCTCAGCGATACTGCTACACTTGGTTGATGTCCAGAGAACAGACCCAACATAGCAACGATAAACCTGATTTGCAGAGAAGGAAAACATGACTACTGCTTTTAACTGGGTTTTGTTTTTCAGTTTAGTTTAACAAATAGACATTCTAAGATCAAACTCAGGAGCTGGAGAGATTGCTCAGTGGGTAGAGTGTTTGCCACACACTCTAGAGTTCAGATCCTGAGCACCCATGGAAATCCCGGGTGGCTGTGATGGCCAACTTTTAACCCCAGCTCCTGGGAGAGGAGCAAGCTGGCTAGCTAGACTAACTCACCTGGCCAGATCTGGGCTCCACTGAGAGGCCCCACCTCAGTAAATAAAAGTGGAGAGCAATTGAGGAAAACACTTGATGTTCCTCTGGCTTCTTCACATAGACAATTCATGTGCAGATATACCCACACTTTGTCCCCATACATACATACATACATACGTACATACATACATACATACATAAATACATACATACCACACACACAATAAAAATGTCTAGTCTCACTAGTCATAAACATACAAAAAGCAATCAGATTATGAGAATCCAACCTCATTGTAAAGGTTGTGGAGCATTTCATATTTTCTCAGAGTGGATAAAACTCAAAATGAATCTCAAAATGGACAGGAAGAGAATAGGGAAGCAGAGCAAAGAAATGCATTTTAACACTAAAGTTATATAGAAGTTTTGAAAAAACTTCAACAATGAAACTTGTTATTTTATACATACAACTAATATACACTACTAAAAAAAATCATCAAAACGGACAAAAAAAAAACGATGTTACCAGTGAGGCTCTAGGACCCCAAGAGATTGCTGATGGATGCAGATCACAGCCGCAGCCTTATATAAACCTTTGGCAATAAACAAATCGTGTTGTGTAGTCCTCTGCTTAGCATCACTTTGTGCCTGCTCCAGTAGGGCACAGGACACGTGAAGGAAAGGAGCATGATGGGGCTTATGCATCATGCTGTCAACCACAAGAGTGAGAAAAACCATCTCTCACGAAGGCTCACACTGTCTCCCTGTCTGGTCAAAACCAAGAAGAATTTTTAATATGGATGTTATATTCCTAAGAAGCTATTCAACTGCCCTGTGTTAGGCTGCATTTTACGCACTCACACACACAAAGACAAGAATCCAGAAGACATGAGGCATTTGCTCTTGAGGTTTGAGATTAAATACTAAAAAGCTAGTCAAATTTCAAAGGTTGGAGCAGAGGGGCTAGGGAGATGTCTCACTCAATAAAGTGCTTGCCACATCGCAGGACGACCTGGGCTTGCATCCCCGGCATGCACCTGTCATTCCGGTGCAGTGGGGAGTTTGAGACAGGAGGATCATGGGGCTTGGTGGCCAGCTAGTCTAGCTGAATTGGTGAGCTCCATGTTCAGTGAGAGACTCTCTGTCTCAAAAAAGATTGAAGGTGATTGAGGAAGACGCCTAACATTGACCTCTGGTCTTCACACACACATACACACACACACACACACCACCACCACCACCACCACCACCACCACCACCACCACCACCACCTACCTTCACCACATACATGCAAATTGGAGCAGAATTCATAAAATGACAAATAAAATTTGTTTACTTTGTGTTGGGCTTATATTATTGTAGCACTTGTCATAGGTCAAGGTCATGGTTTACCTCATCTAAGTCTCTTTTTGCTGTGGAGAACTTTAAGGTCAAGTTCAATATGTGAGAACACTAACCTTATTCACCATTTCATGCTTCTTTTCTGAATGTCTGTCTCTGGCTTTGATGTGTTCTGGGTCTCTGAAGCCCTGTTTTTACCTGAGGGCCCATGGGCTGTAGTTTCAACATCCAGTGTCTGGTTAGAATATAACAAACATCTGCATTACTTTTTATTTTTCACTTGTTACCAGGATATCTGTGATGATATAATAAAGCTATCTATGTGAAATTACATGACTTAAAATATTACTTCCCTCAACATAATCTGATTCTGTTGCTCATGTTTAAAAATATGGCTTTGTTTATCAGTGAATCAACCACTTCATGATGAGATGTGGTAAGTACTCAAGAGAATATTTTTGTGGTTTCATAGAAGAGATCTTGATGTTTGCCCTGTCTTGATGGTCCTTAAGATGATTGTGGTATAAAGATATGATACATTTCATTGCTACAGAAGGAGCTCAGAAATCTTTATATGTAAAGATGGGCTAACAGCTTCAAACGCAAGATGACATCTTTAAAGATCAGGACACCGAGGTATTGATTATACAAACCTATTTCCAAGGCAGCGGTGATGTACAGATAGGAGAATGGGATGGTGGAGGAATGTGGGAATAACATATTAGAAAATATTTTGCACAGTTCATAAATAATAATAATTATAATAAAGGCTCTGCCAGTGGTTTAAAGAACCGAGTAATATGAATTGATTGTTAGCATTTCACTTTAAAGATGGTTTAAATTAATGCCGCATCACACAGTAATTCTTATGAAAGTACTGTACATATGACATTGAAATTAATTCCAAACTAATTCATTACAAGTGAGATAATTACAATGAATATGCAATAAATTAGGAACGATAGGGCGTTTAGAATTCTAGGCAGTAAAGTAGAGTGTGAGCAAAATGTCTGAGTGGTTGGTTTACCTGAAGCCCAAAGCTGCAGGCTTCTCAGCCTTTCACAGTGAGCTTTGGGGATGGACACCTTGCTTGCACTGGATTAAAGAAGCGATCATGCTCTTTCTCAGTGAGGCTCCTTAGGAGGTCCTTAGGAAGAAACTGATGCGCTGAGCAAACCACAGTGCTTAATGAACAAGGGGCTTGCAAAGACTGAAAGTGGGGTTCTGGGTGGACTTGGGTCCTGAGGCCCATGTCGCTTCTCCTTTCTGTCTCAACCTAGGCTTGGTGTGTCTGGAGGAAGCTTTCTGTGGCCTATGTTGAGGAGCTAGTACAATTCTCTCAGGTTCAAGTTGGAATGTGGAGGAGCTGAGAGACTTTCTCAAGAACCCCCTCTGTAAACCCACATCCCAGCATTCTTGTTTCTATGCCTTCATAGGAGATAAGGAAGACTTGGAGGGAATGATTTTCAGCTGGGTGGTGCTAAGTGTTCATCATCATCTTGCCACAGGACCTGAAGGCGGTGGGATCTCCACCTGAACCAGGCTTTCTGGCATATGCCTGCAGGCTCAGCACTTAGGAGGTTGAGGCAAGAAGATCATGAATTCAAGGCCAACCTTGACTATCTAGTGAGTTCAAAGACATCCTAGACTACATCTTTCAAAAAAGAAAACCCAAGATCCAGCAATATGGCTCAGAGGTAGAGCAAATGCCAGTGTATACAAGGCCCTGAGTTTGACCCCTAGCAACACAACATCCCCAGCTGATTGACACAGGTTGAGAAAGATACTCAAGGTCATTCAGCATGTCAGAGGCAGGCTGGGGCTCTACCCCAACTCCCTTTGCAATCATCATTTGGCATGAGTTTCCAACACTTACACATCTTGTTAGGATCAGTGAGATGACGGATTCCTGGAAAGGAAGAACCCAGCTATGCCTGGCCTGATGTGGAAAAGTTTAGAGAGTTTTTTTGTATCCAAGGTGTCCCTGAAAAGTCCCAGACATAACTGGAGTTCTCCTGAAACTCTGGTCCTGCCGGGCCTCTGGACTCTCTGGTGAGCTGACCATAGCCTTGGAGGGCAGATCAGCTATGCACACTATGTCCAGCAGCCCTGTGCTGACCATGTAACCCTTACACACCAACATATCCAGCACTTAGAAGTAACAGGAGCTTGGTTTTAGCACATCTTACACAGAAATAATTTCATTGTTCTAGAAGGCATGTTCCTCTCTCTGGAACTTAGGTCCCTTAGGGACATTCTCACAGGATTTTCTTCCTTCTCCCCAAATGATCACTGGACACTGGGAAGCCCACTCTATCACTTTCTAAGTCCTTCTTGGAGGCTATGGGAGCTGTGATGGTGAGGTTTCGTTGTCAACTTGATCTTTTTAATTATCTCGGGTGGGTCTCTGAGGATGTCTACAGGAAGGCAGCCTCTCAGTAGGGGGCAGGATATAAGGAAGCTCAGGAGAGCTAGAAGTAAACATCCTTTTCTGTGTGGGCAGTGCAGAAAGGAAATTCCAGAGACTCAGGATGCCATTAAGTCTGGGATAGGTAGACCCACCTTAAGGCTATATAAAGGGGAAGAAATTCTCTCCTTGCTCTCCTCTTGCTGTTCCGTGTGTATGGTGTTGGTGATGGGTTTCTCTCTCTGTTTAGACCTGTGAAAGGGGAGCAGCCTCTTTTGCATTCTGGAACTTCCCCTGTATCTATAGCTACAAATAAATCCTTTCCTCCAAAAAAACTGTGCCTGGTTTGAAGATTCATCCCAGCAGCGTGTGGCTGACTAAGACAGGAGCCATCCCTGGAGTGGACCCTCTTGGACCCAGGACAAGTCCTCCCCCCATCCCTAACCTCTAGCCCTGTCTGTGTGCACCTCCAAAGCAAGATGCTAACCAGGCAACTTAGGTGGCACTGTGGAAGTGGAAGGGACCAAAATAGCTCATAATGCCCCAATTTTTCCTCTGTGCTTTTAAAGAAAACCACATTTTATTCCTTTGGGTTTCACATTATTATTCCCTTATTTTCTCTGTTTGGAATAGTGAATGAACAGAACTACACAGTAGAGGAAATAAACCAAATAAATTGCAAAGCCCTGGCCATTGAGGAAACTTGAAATCTAGCAGCATGAGTGGCATAAATAATTCAGTACAGAATGGAGACGAGGTGATTAGTGGCTCTTACCGATGACTTCCTCTGGAGCCCAGGAGGGGCTTCAGGAGGAACAACCTACATACAGTTGGTGCTAGAAAACAGCACTGGCCTATGTTCTAAATGAAAGGGGAAAATGTGGGAGGAGTTGACAAACAAAGGTTTTATGGCACAGAAGACAGATGATGGAGACTTTACTGAATGGGATAAAGGATTTGAGGGGGAAATATAATATGAACCATGGTGGCAATGGAGAGGGTGGATCTTTGGGCTTGCAGAAAAAATTATAATCTTCCTGTAGGCTCAGAGAGATGGTGTGTTAATGAGATGGAATGTGGGGAACAGGTGGAGCAACCCACTTATAAGTAGTCCAGAAAGCAGATCCTGGGGCTGGGAAATGTCACATCAAGAATGACAAAAGTCCCTTTCTTCCCTCCCAAATGAGACTGTGAAGTGGGACAGTTAGGACATCAGGATGACAGAACAGGAAGGACTGGGTCTGGGGGCTGAAGTGTCAGTTGTCACTTCCCTGTCATTGTGGTCTTATCTTAAGATAACTATCACTCTACTTTCTTAGACCAAGGTCAGTTAGAAGCTAGAGACCAAGCTGGGTTTACACTTGCAATCCTAACAAAGGCAGGAGGATTGTGAGCCTGAGGCCTGCCTTTGCTACATAGCAAGACCCTATTACCAAAACAACCAGGGCTGGGCTATGGTTTCAAGGTAAGGTACTTAAACTAGCATGTACAGTGTCTGAGTCTGAGCTCCAGGACCACAAGCAAACAGAACAAAACCAACATGTGGTCACAAGCTGTTGGCCTCCTGGGTGCCACTCCCTTGATTTTGATGACTGCTTCATGCCAGTCTCGGTGAGGAATCCCTTTCTCGAGCTCCCTGTGGGTGATGCCACCGATGGTGCTGGCAATGAGCAGGAGACTATCACCAGGAGACACTTGTTACCACGAGGCACAGAGAGGTCAAGAAGTATTGAGGCCCGCAGGCTGCAAGGATGAGCAGAAAGGGCAGAAAACGGGTACCAGAGGCTCTTCCACTCTTGAGTGCAGTTGGTCACAATGTGCCCGCACGGGATGTATCTATCTCACAGTATGTATCGTTAAATTATTGCCTCAAAATACTATCAAAGTTTCCCCAAAACCAAGAGCTCCAAATAACCACTTGCTAGAGCTTACAAGGGTGCAGGTCTGCCTTCCAGCTGGCTGCCATTCAGGCACTGTTTTTTCCCAGCCTGTTCTTTGGAAGATATCCCAAGTGCAGTCATATGCTTTACTTGTGTGATGCCTGCTTCCATCCCACTGTGAGAGCAGGCTGTAGGGCTGGATGCAGTGTCTGAAGCCCCCCACCCAAGGGGGAGGTCTTGAGAAGTCACCTGGTAGAGACCAGGAGGGACAGCCAGGAGCAATCACCCTGTACCCACAGGGTCATCTCTTAAAGTGGCCAGCCAAAGAATTGTTGACCTTTCTTCTTTTGGGAGAAGGGGGGAATAGGGTTGGGCAGGGTGAAACAGCTTCCACTGGAGGGAATGAGCTCAGAGGAAGGAGGGTGAGAGGAGGGACCTAGGAGAAGAGTGAGCAGCAAGGCCATCTAAGACAGGGCAATGGCTAAGGATGTGCCCCTCTCCACGGCCAGGCAAGAGCATGGTGGACCTCTCCTCAATCTCCTTAATCTCCTTGCCTCCGCAGGCTTGCAACTTTGGAGATCTGGAACAGTCCAAGAACTTCTGGATCAAAAAATTCAGTGAAATGGAACAGCCACATTTTGCAGAACTTCAGTAGTAGTATTGTTATCAAGCAATTTTGATATTTTTAATAAAGTTCATGATCCTAATCTGAAAAAAATTCAGGTGTGACAAATATTGCTAGTTTGATGAGCATTTGAAGGGTGTAGCCTTTCTGAAGACCTCTGGGTAGTGAGGACTTCCCCTTGGAGATGGGGTTCTTGGTCCCCATTCAAGGGTGCCTTGGATCCCCATACCACTCAAGGGTTCCCTGTCGCTGAGTGGATCTCATAGCCAATTATCCAGCTGTTGATTACCTACCTAGGTTGAGCTCCACTATTGCACAGATGGGCACTTCTTGTCTTGCTTGTCTGTGCCATATAATAGTGTTTTCTGCATTCTCAGGCTATCGTCGGTGTAGCTTGAGGATGTCCCCTGTTTTCTCAGAATATCGTTGGTCTGGTTCCCCTGGCAGCTCATGCAACACCTTCCAGCATTACACAGGTTGCCCTTCTGGGAGCTGGTTTCCTTTCCAGATTCATCATTGTTTCTTAGTGTTGTGTGATAGCAGTCTGTGGAATCTTCAGCAATAGGGTATTATCATTTGCCTAAGGTGGGTATTCAAGAGCTGTGACAAAAGTTTGTCTTATTTTAAGGACCATGTAGGTCACTTCAATCAACAGCTCATTGTGGGCAATAACTAATTACTGGAACTGGGAGCCAAAGGTCAGAGTCATTTGGACTAGAGGTAGGCTTCCATGCCCCTCTTTGGGGCCCTTGTTACCATATGATGCCCCCAGTTACCTCAGGGACTTGTACAGAATAAAGGATTCTATGGAGTCAATTTTCTGTGGGTTTAGATTAGTGTATATCTCTCCCCTCTGTTGCTCTGCTGGAGATTCTGTTTGTATTTTTCAGAAATCAACGAGAACTGTTGACAACCGAACTCCACCAAGTGGACCTGAGTTGATGGGGGACACCCAAGCAGGAGAGGAACCACCTCAAACTCACCATTAGAACCCTAACACAACCTCTAAGGAAGTGGTGTGATGAGCTAAAGAGCTATTCCCACAGCAAGGCAGATATCCTAGGGAAGGATAATGGAGAGAGGTACCAACGGTGTCCAAAATAGTCCAAAACACAAATTTAAAGACTCTTAAAAACCTAATAATTATGCAAAATTTAAACTTACCTATTATGACTCAGGGAAGTTTTTGGAAGAGGGGGTGGAAAGAATGTAAGAGCCATGGGGGGAGAGAGAGAATATCTAATGCATAAAAGGGAGTATCATCCTGGTTTTAATGGTTTTCTCTAATAACTTATGATACTGAGCATACTGTTTTGTTAATATATAGATTTTTATTCCAATAAAAAAATGTTAAAAAATAAAATACAAAAGGTTAAAAAAAGTTCAGGTGTAAACCTTCACACCTAGCCGTGTTGTCCTGTCTGCCTCCTGAGGGATCCCAGAAAGTTTGTGTTTTCTACTGCAAGCCATGGTTACAGTGACCTTGATAGATGAGCCAAGTCACAGAACAAATGGCATTCATGTGTACAAACAAGGAAGGTAAGCCACACCTGCTCATCTGTTGGTTTCAGCCATGCCAGGTCTTTTCTGTCATTTCCAAGTTCAAGAGCAGAGTTAAGCCAGGCCAATCTACTTTCATCCTGCATCCACAGTTCCAGGCCACGAAAACCAGCTGTTTCTCACGCAGAATCTGCAACACCAGCAATGACCTTTCAACACTCAGAACACCCAAGAACCGACAACTAATAAATTAAGCGGGTTCACCTATGCCATAGATTGAATGATTGCTAAATTGACAAATTATACTTGAATATATTTACAGGATGCGGTGCGATATCATAATATGATAGTATGAAACAATTCAAACTAATTAACACATCTATCACCTTGAATACTTATGACTTTTGTGGTCTTTTTGCTGCAATGCACAATGCATGATGGTTAGCTGTATTTGTTATGCTCTGTGATAGACATAAAACTGTTAGCTCAAATTGTACCACTGACCACTAACTCCACACCCCTGCGTCCCAGGCCCGGGGAACCACCATTCACTTCTGTGCTTTCGTGAGTGACTGCATCAGGTCCCATATGGCAGTGCAATGGAGCCATTTTCCCAGCTCTCTGAGGACTGCTTCCTCCTATCACTTGCTGAGCTTCAGCTTCAGTGCGTGGAGAAAGTTTGAGGTAATTTTGAATAAAACTTTAAGTTAGACATTATTCTGCCTGCATGTATTTTCCATGTGGTGTTTTGTGGTTCCTAAGGGAGAGCTGATACTGTGGCTGCAAGAAGGAAGCAGAGGACTTAGAAAAAGAGGGACCAATACTGGAGATCCCAAACCTCAGGTTGACCAGAGGAAGGCAGAGTAAACACACCATTCTCCCCATGTTTCCAGATATTCTGGATAGTAGGTACAGTCTAGTTTCCCAGCCTAATAATCATACCTCATACCTTAGCTTCACTCATCCCCTGTGAAGACATCCAGAGGCTTTAGAAAAACAGAGCATGATATTTGAAAATGTACATTGTTTAAAATCTAGGCTTATCATATATTTTCTGCTTTGTTAGATAGTTTAAAATCTGTTTAAGGCCAACAAGAGAAATACAAATGACATCAATAAAAATGAACTTTCTGAACTTGGCCTTTATTTGTTAATATTATTTTTTTTTTTTACTTATTTGCAAGCAGAGAGAGACAGACTGAGAAACAGACAATGGGTGTGTCAGAGCCTCTAGCCTCTGCAAACAAACTCCAGATGCATGTGCCACTTTGTGGATCTGGTTTTATGTGGGTCCTGGGGAATTGGACCTGGACTGTTAGGCTTTTCAAGCAAGTACCTTAACCTCTGAGCCATCTCTCTAGCCCTTTAATTTTTTCTTTTGAAAAATCTGCAGTTTTCAGTTTTCTGCCCTGCCCTCAATATGTTCATGGTGTAGGGCAGAGGAGAGTGTCTGAAATGCCTTAGTCATTACAGATACACCATTTCTTAGCAATCAAAAATCAGAGCATCTCCACAACTTTTCCATTGCTTATATTTTTAAGTCTGATCCTTTTATTTTATTGTTATTCTTTCATTCTTTGGCAGTCAAGATCTTGGTAAGATCAAGACATCAGATGGTAACTGTAAGATTTTACATCCTCAAAGGGCAGTAGAGAGATTGTCAGCAGAGTCAACATGATGCTGCAGGAGAGGTGTCCAATAGCTCTGGGCTCCTGTGGCCAGCCCATGGGTTATCCACCTGTCTCCCCATTGCAGAGAACCAGTCTGCATTGTTAAGGCATGGCCAGGATTCAGAGAGGAGAAAGGAAAGTCTGTTTGTGTAATCTAAATCCCAGCACAAAACTGCAGGTGTCTTCCCAGAGAAGCACAAAAAAAAAAAAAAAATCCTTTCTCTCAGGCATAGAAAGCCTTCCTCAGACCTGGTGAGAGAATAAAGACCAGTCAGACACCTTTGCAATGGTGATAAATTACATCTCCAAGACAGCAGAGTGCCAGGAAGCCCAGGTCCTCCCCCTCCCTATCATTTTCTCTTTCCTTTAAAACAACTAATATTTACTTATGATTTTTTACATAGGTTATATATAGTCTTATATCCCCTCTCCTCCCCCCTGTGTCCCCATTTCCCTGGTTTTCACTGTGGGGTAATTAGGGCCTCTGTTAGTTTTGGGGGGTTTGTGCCTCAGGATATTTCTTGTTCCTTTTGAATCACCCTTTTTAAATGTCATCCATGCAATACATGGGCTTGACTTGACATTAATAATAAAACATTTATTAGAATAAATTCCACCTCAGTCAAACTTTCAGGTGCTTATGTTATACTGTTCCTTGCAAAGTTGCCATCGTTGGATGTGCCTTCATGAACTTTCTTGTGCTTGGTTCTTGGTGCTTTCTCCTCCCCCTCTCCCTGCTGCCCCCCGCATCCATATCACCCTGACACCATGACCTGCTCTGTGGTGGTAAGCTTCCTCTTGTCTTGGAAGAGCACCTTCTGAGGCTACGCAGAGATGGGCAACTGGAGCAGAGGAGCACGTGGAGCTGATCTTGTTTCTCTACTGGTGAGGAAGGGGAAAGAATAGCTGAGGAAATGAGCCCTTTTGAAACTCTGAAATAGGGATTTGAGAACAATGTGTCTGGGAGACTGTGCACTCCTAAGGGAAATTTGTCCTTTGTGACAGGAAGAGAGAGGCCCGTGTCAGAGACCTTTGGCCAGGCTTTGTGGCAGCTGCAGGGAAGAGCTCCCTGGGAAGTAGAGAAACTGAGGTGAGCTGCAGGAAAACACAGAAGCCTTATAAGAAGGAAATGTGCACATTAAAATGGACCAATCAGATCACTAACCTATAGCCTAAACCATAAGAAGCTGAATGTGAAGGTCTTTTCTGGCCCTTCACTCGAGGGAGCAAGTATATCCTATTGGTTCAGAACATGGCACTAAGTTTGTTTCCTACTGGCCACCTCCTAGCTTTGTGCTATTGAGGCATGGGGCCTTCTCTGCCATGGTTATCTTTCTTGTAAAATGTGGACAACAATAATAGCTATGCTGTAATAGACATTTGCCATGCTAATTAGGATTTTGGTCTTTTAAATATCTCAGAACGAAAGACCTCTTTTAGAAATGTAGGGCTGGGAAGATGGCTCAGTGGATAAAGTCCTTGCCATGCAAGTATGAGGAACCGAGTTGGGATTCTGAGCTCCCACCTAGATTCCAGGTAGGCTTGGTGGCCTGACTGTGGTCCTAGCATTCCCGAGGCATGCTGGCTAGCTAGAACAGCCAAATGGGTGAGCCATGCATTCACACGAGACACACTGCCTCAGTAAGATAAGGTGGACAGTGACCGAGGAAGATACTGATGCCAGAGCCTGGCCTCCAAACTCACACGTCCCCCAACCCACGCAAGCAAACACATATCCAGACATGCATGCATACCATATACACACACACACATTTAAAAAAACACTGTATTTCTTTCAGAGCTGCAATAATAATACAATTCTTATTTAAGAATCTCCAGCTATCCAGTCAAAGGGTATTTCTGAACACACACTATGTGTGGGGCATGAGGCTCCACATGGCTTTCCTGACTGGAAAAGAGGAAATCTGGAAACTCTCCAGAGTCACTGATTGAAAGACTTTCATTTTGTATGTGATCGACATTTTTAGTATTTATACCAACAGTTATATACAGTATGCCCACCCTGCCACCATGGCACAAAAGTGTGAATTAGTGTGGTAATCAACACTGAAGATTTTAAATTTTTACTTTTAAAATTGTGATCAAATAGACATGATATACGATTTCCCATGTCAACCATGGTTGAGCACAGTTCCAGTGGTGTTAAGTGCACTCCCCCGGCTGAGCAGCCATGGATGGAGCCGTCTGTCTCCAGAACCTTCTCATCACACTAACATGAAACTCTGTACCCATTAGACAGCTCCATCCCCCTGCTCTCAGGCCCTGGTAACCAGTGATTTCTTGTCTCTATGCGTAGGACTGTTCTAGGTGCTTCACTTAAGCTGAATCACACAGCATTTATCTTTCTGTGTCTGCATTATTCACATAATGTTTTCAGGATTCAACCATGTATTTTTTTCAACCATGTATTTTTGCATCAGTAATATTCCATTGTAGGTATAGATCACATTATTTGTATCTGCTCATCTTGCAATGGATACTTGCTTCCAGTTGTTTCTATATTTTGACGATTGTGAACAATGTTGTTATGAATATGATTGCATCTCAACGTTTAAAATTTTGATAATAGTGATTAATCTCTTAAGATGTCAAAACAAATCGACTATTGATGTTACAGTTAACAAAATTTAATTTTTTTTTTCAGTTCTGTGGATTGAAGCAGGGACTCGTGAATACTAGGAAAGTGCCCGGCCATTGAGCATGCCACCCGTCCCTTCAGTTTATAACAAGAGCTCATTTACTCCTGTAACAAACAAACACTAGCTTCCAAGTGTCAGGAGTGTCCAAGGTGAACCCCCAAGCTGTCACAGAGTTTCCATCACCTAGGGAGGCAGATATCAAACAGATGAACTTGACAATTAGCATTTATAATTATTTAGAGCAATCAGAGGTGTGAAGGAGAATGCATGGAGAGAGCACTGGCGAGGCATGGGGTGGTCATTGAGGGGTTCTCTGGTAAGATGACGTTTACTCTGAGGCTTGAGGCGAGAAGAAACCAGACTAGCACAGGGAGGGAGGTAAGGGCTTCTGGGAGAGAGCCCAGCCCTGGAAAGCTCTGGGTAAAACCAGATCCGTTTTTCCTGGACCCCCTTAGAGGATCACTTCTGACTGTGCCTCTGGCCGCTGAGTGTAACGTGAGTTCTGACACTCCAGCAGCTCGGAGCTTTGGTTTATGGCTCAAGCATGAAATTGCCTGCTGGGGATATGCTCTGTGACTTTGCACCGGCAGCATCTCAGGGTGGAGAGAACCATGAACATCCTTCTTTTCCAGCTGCATCGACTCAGCTCTGTTTCAGGCTCTGGGCCCCAGGGAGTCCATGACAGGACTCCTGCTGCTGCTCCCCATGTGGGTGGCAGTGATAAGCAGGGCCAAGCTGCCAGCACTGTTGGGAAGGAGAATGTTCTGATACAAAGCGTGACTTACAGAGAGCCCTTTGGAGTGAAAAATGCTTTCAAAATTTATTAAATTCCCTTTCCTTTTATATGTATAGAAAATTTTTATATATTATACGTATATATGTACACACCACACACACCATACACACACACACACACACACTGCCCAGTGGACTTTATATTATGGAGTGGATTGCTCAGGATGGAAATCTAGGTCTCCAGGTGGCCAATATAAATAGCACACTGACATAGTGACAAGTGGGAGCCATGAAATGATATTTGTGGTCTTGAAAGGTCCCTCCGGCAGCATTGGCAACTATCACAAGCCTGTTTTCACCTACAGGTCCTTGTTTATGTGCAGCTCCTGCAACCAAGAAATCCCTTAGACACACATTTAGAAAGGGGCACTTAATACCTGGGCAGAGTGGTGGAGAGGTCCCCTCGGGATATGCAGTGACAGGTCCCTGGCTACCCTCTTTGTTGTAGCTTTTGCTAAGTTAATCTTAACTATATTAATTTTCATTAATATAACTGCTGGAGCTATGGAAATATTTATAATTAGATTCATGTCAGGTAACCAAGGAATATACTTCTGTTTTAGTCATTTGGTTTTCTTCTCATGTAATGCCAGCCTAGGACCTACTTTGTCCCTCAATTTGTGGCTGGCCTGTTTTGTTTGTTAGCATGTTTATATATATATGCTATAAAAACTTTTTCAAGTTTTTTTGATCACAACCTGCAATAAGAAATAGATTTTACCTAATGGGAAGTGACAAATGTTCATAAAATAATAATGTATGAAGTCTGGCATTTTTTGTCCTTTCATGTTATCTTTTACTCATGTTCTATTTCCTTGTTTCAAATGCTAGTGGAAACCTCCCGAAGTGTCATCATTCAGGATTGAATGCACAACCAGACCAAGGAGCATCCTGTGCTCCTCTCTCTGTGGAGTGGGTGCTGCCGTGGGGGCTCTCCGCTCTTGGTATATGTCAGGTGTTTCCAATGGGCAGCTGTTGATTCTTGTGGTGTGCACCCTGGAATTTTCAGGATGTTGGAAACAGGGAGAGAAGTAAATGATCGGGTTAAGAGTTTGGAGGATTTTACATCCTCTGGTCAAAATTGTCACCACCATAGATCCCCTCTCTCCATCCCCCCATTTTTTCTTTTTCTTCCTTTTTCTTTCTTTTCTTTTATTTCCTTTTTTCCCTTTTTATTTTAGGGATACAATTTAAATGTTGGCCAGTTCTCCATCCACAAATCGAGGAAACCTCTGTCACTGGGCCGTGAAGTTGAAATTCAATGCTGCAGGGATGACACTCAGAGCACATGGTAATCTCTTAGTGGTACCTATTGTCAGCCTTGTCTGCTCTGTCTCTTAGCTGCTCAGAGTCCACATTCCCTCCACCCTTACTTACATCCTGGTATTTCAGACTGTGATGTTAAGGGAAGGTGACCAGGGAAAGGCTACCTCATCCACATGTCAAGGCTTTTATAGGAAAATTACTGCAAATGGTGCAGCTTTTAAACACCTTTCTTGCAGTTCTGGTGCCTAGGAAATCCAAGATCAAAGCGATTTGTGTATCTGGTGCTTTCTGCTTCGTGGTGGCTTCTTCTCACTGGGTCTCCGGGAAGGCCAGGAAGAGCTAACTAGTTCTCTGCAGTTTCTTTTGTAAAACATTTTTATTTACTTGCAAGGATATACTTCACACACACACACACACACACACACACACACACAGAGAGAGAGAGAGAGAGAGAGAGAGAGAGAGAGAGAGAGAGAGAGAGAACAGGCATGCCAGGGCCTCTTGCCACTACAAATGAATTTCAGATGCATGTATCACCTTGTGCATCTGGCTTTATGTGGGTACTGGAGAATCAAACTGGGATGTTAGGCTTTGCAGGCAAGTACCACTAACCTCAGAGCCATCTCTCCAGCCCTGTAGCTTCTTGATGAGCACAGTTATTCCAATTGCAAAGGCTCTGCTTTCATGACTTCATCACCTCTCCCGAGAGCTCATCTAGTTGGTTAGGATCTCAGTCTAAGAGTTCTGAGGGGACAAAAACCAGATCCTGGCAGACTGAAGGTGGTTAAGAATGGTGACTGGTATATGACAGTGACTGATGTTGGGGAAAGCAGGGGACACTGCTTTATGACAAAGACCAGAATGGCAAGAATTATTCACCAGTGCAATAGTGGCACTTAACCTAGGCAGGTAATTAATGACTCTCTGTTTGGCTAAGAGATGTGCTCAGTGGCAAGGAACCCTTAGCTGGAACTGGGATCCAAGGAAAATTCCTTATGGAGACCAAGAAGCCAGACTCCACTAACCATGGGCCTAAAGACAGGCTACACCCAATATAATCTTACCAAAGTAATATTGCTTGTCCCGTTTAACCTATTCTGATTTCAACTTTCTATTGGAGAATCTGTTTGTAGTTTTCAGAAGGCAGCGAGAACCATGGACAACCCAATTCTACCAACAAGACCTGAAACAATAGCTGACTCCCAGGCAGGAGATGAACCACCCCTAACACATCATCTAGGACCCAGGTGAAATCACAAAGGAAGTGGTGAGATAAGCAAGAGTGCTGTTCCCACAGTGAGCCAAAACCTATGCAAGGGTAATGGTGACAGACTCTGAGGATATTCTAAATAGTCCAAAGTAAAAACCCAGAGACTCTTAAGTTCTCAACACTAAAGTGGACTTAAAACTCATTCACCATGGCTCAGGGAGCTTTGCAGAAGAGGGGGTGGAAAGAATCTAAGAGCCATGGTGGGGGGAATATCAGAGATATCCCACCTCCTTACCCCCCCACCAAAAAAATCAGTCTGCTCCTTGCACAACCCATAGCCCTCCATCCCATGGAGCATTCTGGAAATCCTATTGATGAGGGTCCTCAGTGGAATAGTGGCAGGGAGGAGGGAAATGGAGGTAGCAACACAAGACTTGTACACACAGAGTTTCTACTTATCAATAAGAAAAAATAAATTAATAGAAAAGGAATGATGATGAGAACAGATGGCCTAGGCAACAATGGAAATTCATAATCTATTGCCCAAGTCCGGGTGATGACACAGAGCCCATTGATGGAAGGTTGTGTCCTTATCCAGGAAGAAAGGATTCGGTACGCTTTAGAGTGTGAGCAATGGGATTCCCGAGTTCCTTCTTAAAGAGACCAATGGACAGTTACTTAAAGAGCCCATCCCTCAGGAATAAGTGATGCCCACCTTGTTCAAGAGATGTCAGTTAAGAATCAGAGACATTAGTTGTAGTAGTTGAGGTTGATTCACAAAAAGTAAGTGGAGTCATGGCTCTGGTCCATCTCATGGTGACTCTTTTAAGCCCACAGATCCACAGGGCATCACTTCCCAAATGTATAAGTAAGAACATATTGAGATTGGTAGAATATTCATAGTGGTTTTTTGATCTGTGCCGTTAGAATTACTGTAGGAGGAGAAGCCAAGTGGAAGTCCATAAAGTCGACAAATGTGCTTTTCCATGACCGGGTATAAAATCAAAAGCAGTGCTGTATCCTGGAAGGCATTACAGAGATAGCTGCTACACGAAAAGACTTCAAGGATGCGCAGGAAGTGGTTTTCATCATGTAACTCCTCAGGCCCTTCCCAAACCAGATGAATCGTGGAAGAAATTACTGAATCCAATCCCAGCCATCGCTCCCATCAGAGTTGCATTGTCAGACTCGCTGTCATTCTGAGGGCAGCTCATCACAGCCTCAGCTCTAGAGGAGGTGGATACTGATCTGGGGAATGCACTGCTTTCCATCAGGAAGGAGGAACAGAAACATTGAGCATTCATCTGAGAGGAATATTAGTTTATAGCCATGGACTACTCAGCAAGACATGTTGATACTTCTGATAGTGTGAAAGAACCTGTCTGGCTAGAATTCTGTAGAACATATTGATCCAAGAGGTCAGTGCTACAGGATGCTCCAGTGAAAAGAAAATGAATTCTCTGAAGACTCAGGGGCCTGCCATAATGGTAAAATTACTGGTAGCCTGTGGTGTGGGATATGCCCAAGTAAAGAAGGAACAAGTACTTGTTCTCAGTAACACGCAAAGTCAGGAACACGAGATTTTTGTGCCCACTACTATTCATAAAAACAACAATTTTTAAGCCTTTTTGGGCTTTGAAAGCACAGTGTTTTGTATTTGAAAACATTCCTCTGACATTTATCCAATAACATGGAAGGCTTCTAATTTGGAGTTGGCCCTAGGCAAGAAAAGTCTTAATAGTAAGAGCATTCTTGCTGTTTGGACCACGTGTTCTAGCAGATGCCTCGCTCCTAAAGGTATCTGGATAGAAAAAAAAAGATACTGTAGGATGCCTCCAAGGAAAGAGTTCCAGCCCAGACTGGCTCTGGAGCAAGGCCATAACATCTGAGCAGAGGGCTATATATACCACCACATAATGACATCTGCTGGGTTGTAAGAGGCGCTTGCTTACCAGATGCCAGAATCATATTCAGCTTCCTGGCCACCCTAACCACGAGCTAAGTAAACCCATAGTCACCATGGGTCTTGGCTATTTTGTTTCAGTAGCAACCATCAGGCTGAAATAGTGGGAGAGCAGAGCAATGATGATTACAGTGATTGCCTTGGGACTAGCTGCAGCAGTTGGGGGTAAAGTTTATCCCACCGTAAGTTAGCTTAGCAACCATGCCACGAGATCATGGGAAAGCATGGCTGGATGGCGTGTAGGCAAGGAGCATGTGGAAGTGAGTGGTGCATGGCACACACTTTATGGAGTAGGTCTGCTCCCACCCACAGACCCACAGAGGCTAGATGCCTCAGCCACCTGAGGGCCAGCTGCTAATAGTTATCCATTCTCTCATTCTCCAAAGAAACTTCCCCCAGCAGAAAGAAACAGCTTTGTTCACAGAACAATTGCTGCCCAACCAGGTTAGGGAGCCCATAGGCAAGGAACCAGCCATGTTAGAATAGGAAAGGGGTGTCTTGTATGAGATGCCTTCCTTCATTCTTCAGGCCAAGGCTAGACTTTCCAAGTCAGCAGTTTCACTCTATTTTCTCCCTCACCTGTCATCCTTACCCTCTTTCTCCTTCTCTGGTTCTTTCTGCAAGGTACCCCCTCATCCAAGAAACCCTGGAGACCAGACTCTCCAACTGACACTCAAATCTTCTCTTCTTTTGTCCTCCGGCCTGGGGACCAGCACTTTATTTACTTCTACTATGAACAAAAGTATATGCCATGGTGAAAGGGTCCGCCAGGCATCAGAACTGTGAAACTAGAAGGTCCTCTCCAGAGAAGGCAAACCTTCCTCAAGGGTGCTTCCGATTTCTACCTTTTTCAATGATTCACATTATATTCACAGAACAGCACACTGGCAGGCAAAGCTTGCTGAATTTTCACCACTCAGTGCAGCAGGGAAGCAGAAGGATGGCTCACATTCTTCCACAATCAGCCCCGAATACCCACAGCACTCCCACTGGGCTTTCACAGGCTCCACATGAGCCTTGGACAGGGTAGACCCCGCCTGGGGAAGATCAGGAATTTATGCAACAGTCAGTACAAATTTGGCAAAACCACATTTTCTCCTGCACACCAGATTCCCTCCTTTTCTCAATCTTTGTGGTCAGCTCAAACCTTCCCAACTTAAGATCCACAGGAGACATATTGCGTTTGTCCCAATAATAAATTATGAAAAACTTGATCTGCGTAGGATTAAACTTAGTATACTATTCAATGACAATAAAGTCACCTTCGTTAAAATCTGCTGTTCCCTTTGGAAGACAATGTTGCTCATAAGCTTTCTACTGGGAATGTCTTCAATTCTTAATGGATTGCATTGAAGATTTGCACATAGATAGAGGCTCTGGACATATGGCTGTAATTCATAGATGCAGTGATGCTGCTCAGAAACGGTAAAGTAATTACACATCCTTTGATCTTGACACATATTCTCATGATGAACGCCATTACTGGCTTTGGGGTGACATTCCATAATGAGCCCTCTTTTGGACATGGTGTTACTTAGAAGTACCAGGGACATTGCTAATGAATGTGTAGTTCTAGGCCCAAACAGTGGCAGCCCTGTATTATTCTGGGAACAAAATCCTGCTGACTTCACAGCCGGTGAGCTGTGTGGGCACTAATGTATATGTGGTTGCTGGAATGGGTTCTATTACCTTCAAGGTAACAAAGCTGAGTGAGTACTGGACTAAAATATTCAGGGTCTGATTTAACCAACTTCACCCAAGAACGCTGATGGCCAAGCTCAGGAGTTCCCACTGTTGTCTTTTTACTTTAATTTCCCATATTTCAGCACTCTCTTTTTCCTTCTCTTTTTATATGTTTTTATCACAATCCCTTTTGCATCTAAACTCTGATGTGGAAATGCTAGCTTTCCCACTTGTCTGAGGAGAATGCAGACTTACGCTTCATTCCTCCAGCTTGGGGGAGAGGCACCCTTGTATTCTGTACTGTCTCTGTCTACAAGGGCTCTGTATTACCCCACTCAATGGCTGCATTCTCCAGCAACAGTGACTGTTCTGGGCTGAAAGCACACTAAACATCCGTGATTATACACAGTTACAGACAGCCATGTGAGGCAGAGAAAAGCCCTCCCGCCTTTGTCCCAGGTCAGGGTGACCAGTGCAAGGTCCCATTGCACAGGTCCAAGGTGGAGTTCACATAAGAGCGTAGGTACCCACAGGGTCCTCAGGACAGCAAGCCTTCATGACTGATTGGCTCCTGGATTTTCTGGGAAAGCCAACAGCTGTCTGTTGGTCTGTCCCTTCGGTCTTTGCCTCTGGATTGGTGCTCTTTCTCACTCTGGTGACTGCTTGTAGCCTGCAGCCCAGCAGTGGCGGTGAGAGATTCAGGGAGGGGAGGTCACTGCATCCCTGGGCAGCTATTTCTGTCAACTGAAAAGGCCATTTAAGCAAAACACTTAATTACCTTTCCTCCCCCCATGGCCCCTGGGAAAGTGTGAGCCTGACAGATAATGAGCTTAGAGACAGGGCAGCAGCTTGGGAGGACTGGAGTTTTCATCCATCTGAGGAGTGACCTCACCTGATCCCATCATGAAATGGGGGCAGAGACCAAGGGGCAGAAGCAAACAGGCTTCTCTTCTGTGCGGCCTCATTATTTTCCCCATCACATAGCTGGTTCCCAGAGCATTAGAGACCTTCTAATTCAAGGTAAAGTCCAGGCCCAGACTGTGTTAACATCCTCTGAGACAGCATGGCGGGTACATTGAGCCTGTACCCTGCCTGGCCACTGTCAGCAGGAGGCTTGGCCACTTCAGTCCCAGGGCCTCACTCTTACAATAAGGACCGGAATGACATAATGCTGGAGAAGTTGTTTGGGATGGAGAAGTTAGAAGACAGGTTTCCTGGCAGCTGGCTACAAGGCCACATGGCAGGAAGGTAGTTTAGCTCTGCATTCTCCAACTCTGCCCTTCAGGGTGTAGGTTGGGTCTGCTACCCTGCTGGGGTTGCCCTAACCAGGAACTGGGGTCCCACTCACAGAGAGACATCCTGCCAGATGAGAGCCATGGAGAGATGGCCTGTAAGGTGAGAGGAATACTGGTCCTCAGGGGAGCTGGACATCCTCAAAGGGCTCACCACAGCCCAGGGGGAAAGGACCACCGAGTCCCACCTCTGATGCTGAGCTGGTATCCACTGGACTTGGACTTCAGTGAATTTTGAGGACAGTGTGTTCCATGTTTTCTGTGCCTCGCCATACCTTGTTCGGACCTGGCCTCTGCCCTGTGCTAGCCCTGTAGAAGGCGGTGACCATGTAGCTTCCTGTCCCCCTCCCAGGTTCCCATCCAGGGACTGGAATGTGACCTTTCACCCACATGCTTGCCTGCTGCTCAGCTCTCCCATCCCCCCTCTGGAGCCTGGTTTAACCTTTGCTGGCTACTTTTTACCATCTGGCTTTATGTTGGCACCCTAGGAAGCTTCCCAAACCCTGGCCCTGGGAGGAGACTGTTAGAAGGTGAGGACGGGGAGAATTGAAGGCCACCACAGCCCCACTCACAGTCTTTCCATTCACAAGATCTTTGCCAGCTTATTGCTCAGTGTTGGGGTCACAGTACAAGACAAGATGAAAACCCCCACCCATTTGGGGGGTTGATGCTGAGGAAAACAAGAATCCATGAGGACAAATCAAGAGAATTTAACACAAAAAAATAACATTTAAACTAAATTGAACAAGTGTGGCTGAATGTTCCTGCTGTTACGTGGGAGTCAGGACAGGGTTGCACCTTAGATAAGGAGGTGGAGGAGGTGGAGAAGAGAAGCTTGATTAACAAGCTGTAGACCCAGGACAGGAGCTGGGCCCAGATCTGAAAACAGAGCTCCGGGGGAGGGAGTGGGTATAAGTGTTTTTGGTGAGTGTGAGCAATGAGGAAGCTGGCGTGAGTGCTTTGGGTAAGTAAGCTTGTGGGAGAAGAAAATGTGGGGAGGTGACAGAGGGCTTTGCAACTGTTGCAAGAATTCTACTCTGGTGAGTTGAGGGCCAATGCATGATTTTGATGAGAGAATGTCATCATTTGACTAGGTTCACTTTAACTGGTGAGGATGATTATGGCCACAAGGAGAGATGATACACCCCAAACCCAAACAGGTCTTCAAGGTGGAGGATATACTATCCTGATGGTCTAGATGTGACCTGTGAGAGAAGCGCTGATGTGCTTTTGACAATTTTTTTTTTCTGAACCAGTGTCAGAAAGGAACCGTGGTTATTTCAGGGAGAAGGGTTAGAGGGTTTTCCAGGAGAGCAGTTAGGAGCACATGCTGTGTGTGCTCCTCAGAGAAGCCTGAAGGTCATCCCGGTTGAGGGCTGCAGTCCAAAATTCACAAAAGGACTCGAGATAAGTGACTTGGGTGCCCACAGCAGAGACCTTGTTTCATTCACCAGACGAACAAGAGAATGGAAGAGAGACGGGTACTGAACTCTCTGCTCACACATACCCTCCACATTGAAGCCCATGTATTCAGCCCATACCAACATGTGTGACAAGGCTGGGACATAAGGCTGGCCAGAGCCAGTGGGGACAGAAAGGCCCAGTTATGAGGAAAACCAGTGGGGTGTACAGGAGGTAGAAGCACTGATCCGAGGTGGGAGGTGTGGTTATTCGTGCCAACTACATAAAGACTATAAATGACAACTTGGGCTGAGCAAGATGGAGTCCTTCACTGAACCCCATTTTTTGCTTAGCAAACCCACTTGGAGGAGTTTCTATTGGTGTTCTCACAGCTTAGACTCAGCCACAGGAGCAAGTGTGTACTTGCAGTGTGTTTGCGTGGCATGATGTGTGCATGTGTGTGATATGTCCATGTACTTGCAGTATGTTTGTGTGGTATGATGTGTGCATGTCTGTGTGTATGTCCATGTACTTACAGTATGTTTGTGTGGTATGATGTGTACATGTGTGTGTGTATGTCCATGTACTTTTGGTGTTTGTGTGGTATGAGTGTGTACATGTGTGTGTGCAGGTGTATATCCATGTAGTTGCAGTGTGTTTGTGTGAGATGATGTGTGCATGTGTGTGTATGTCCATGTACTTGCAGTGTTTGTGTGATATGAGTGTGTACATGTGTGGGGGTGCATGTGCATGACAAGTGGAGGCAGAGGCTGATGTTGAGGGCCTTCCTCAGCCACATTCTGCCTTAGTTTACTTTATTATTATTTTGCTTGTGTGCATGGTGTCTGTGTGGTGTATATGTACACGTGGTGCATTCATATGTATGTGTCCTCATGGCAACCCATGCACTTACCTTTGGCGGTGTGTGTGGGGTACTCACTTGTACTAGCTGGAGCTGAACATCAGCTCCACCTGTTCCTGCTTGAGCAGGATACCTGAAATCTGCTCCCCTCTGTGAGACTGGGTTTACACGTAGATGTGGCCATGCCCAGCTGTATGTGGGATCTGGAGATTTGAACTGTCCTGGTCTCAGGCCCCCTTACATCTTTATGTTTGCACAGGAACTCACACTGAACTACTGAGCCATCCACATGGTCACTTTCTGCAGTTAGAGCTCACGGATTTAACTACACAAGCTGGCCAGCAAGCTCCAAGGATTGAATTTCTCTGCCTCTCCAGCGCTGGGATTACAGGCACACACTGCAAGCCCAGCATTTATAGGAATTCTGGGGATCCCAACTGAGGTCCTCATGCTTGGGTGGCAAGCACTTTTCCCTCTAATTCATCACCCTAGCTCCTCTCTGGACGTTTGTCCTGTTTGTCCAGTTTCCTCGTTCGAAGTCACCACTAGGACACAGCCCTGGCTCCTAGCAGATGTGGTACCTGTCCAGTTGAGCCCATGCTTCCAAGATGCAGAGAGAAAGATCTCTCAACAGTAACACCTGAGCCCATTCTGGAGCCAGCTCTGTACAGAATCTGCTGCTGCCTTGAACTTCCACATCTCATCTTCCAGCCAGTAAGGCTATTACCTTAAGCTAGTTGGAACCAGACTGATGCCTTTTACATCCAAAATGTCTTAAGTAATCTAGGTCTCTCTGGAGCCTCCTACTCAGTAGTGCACTTGGGAAGATCATGTGTGCTATTGCTCAGTAGAAGGTGTCTGCTAAATTTGCTTGGTTCGTTGTATTCTCCAAGCCCGCGTGCTCTTACTCATCATGTGTCTGCTTATTCTACTTAGTGTGAGTGGAACATCCATGCTGCCAACTGTTGTTACGAAACTATGTTCCCCTTTCAAATCTGTCAATTTTCATGTCATCTTTTGAAGATGTTATTAGGTAGACAAATGTTTATAATGTTGGATTTTTAAAAAGTGGGAGACAGGCTGGAGAGATGGCTCAGCAGATAAGACATTTGCCTGAAGAGCCTGATGACCCAAGTTTGACTCCCCAGTAACCACGTAAAGCCAAATGCACAGGGTGGTGTGTGCATCTGGAGTTCATTTGTGGAGGCTAGAGGCCCTGGCATGCCCATTCTCTCTCTGTCTTTCTGCTTTCAAATAAATAAATATATAAAATTTTAAGTGGGAGACTCTTATGGAGTATTAGAAATGTGCCCTCTACATGAAAGCTTGCTAAGCAGCTTCTGGATTGAGGACTATTCTTAGCTGCCTGGCACTGTCCGAAGGCCACCCTGGATGACCAAATAGGTCTTTGCCTCCCCCTCCTTCCTCCCATGGAAGTCTCTGACGCAGGCCTGAAATCTGGGGCAGGTTGGGTTGCAAGCAGTAGAGCTGGGTGAGGGTTTCAAGTTTCACCCATGACCCAAGAGGTGGCATCTTGAAGGCTACCCAGGCTCAGGACTGGGAGTTCCCCAGGAGATTATGAAAGTGAAGTGAGGAACTTTGGGCTCAGGGGAGGATAGGGTCAGCATCCGGGGAATGCAAGTCCAGTAATGGGAGACAAGGGTGGGAGAAGCAGTTGCTAAAACAAACTGACTAATGCTCTTGGATGAGATTTCTTTGGCTTCAGCAGTTATTAAAGAGCCAGCCACACACAAATGGCAGCACAGCGCCGTTCCTGCTGGCTTTTCACTCAGAAGACCCACTCTGCCACCTTTGGGTGTCTTGTTGATGCAGCGAAAGGGAAAGTGATTCATTTTTACTGCACTAGGTCCAAAAGCAGGAAGGTTGTTCACCCTGTCTCATCTCCCATCCCTGGGCAAATAAACGCATGAGTCAGCCCTGGGAAGAGCTCTGAGCTGCTCTCCTTGTTCCTGACAGATAAGATGTGCTCCACTGAGCCACTCACACTGCGCAAACCAGCAAGACCTCAGAGCCCTCAATATCTGCACACCAAAGGTCTTGGTGTAAATCTCTTCCCCTAAAGGCCTTACCTCATTGCTGGCTATTTCCGGGTGACTTTTGTTCTTGGAGAAGAGACATCTTTCACACAGCCCCTTTCATCATCTGAGGTTTGACTCCCATTCATCCCCTTCACTCCCACCATGGCCTAGGACGATAATAATTCAGTGAACTTTGTGGAAGGAGGTGCCTCCCACCCATTGGGAACTGCAACATTACACAGAAGCTGAAATGGTAATTGACTTGCTCCTCAGATAATGAGGTACACATTCTTAACACATTTGTACTAAGTTGAATTATTTAAGAAAAAATATTTTAAATACCCTCATGCTCTTTAAAATGTCACATTGCACCCAAGGAATTGATGCCAAGTAACATAAATGTTCTGTATTCACCGAGAAGCTCTTGGAAGATACCTGGCAAGTAGTGGTTGTTTGGTCCACCTTTGTGTGTGTGTGTCTGTATGTGTGTATGTGTGTTCATATGTGTGTGTGTGTGGCACTGGGTGACACTGGGTGTTTTCCCCAGTTTCACTCCACCTTATTTTCTGAGACAGGGTCAGAGCTCACTGTTTGCATTAGTTAGCAGGCCAGAAAACCCAAGGAATCTCCTGTTACCTCCTCAGCACTGGGATTACAGGTATGTGCCACAACACCTGACATTTTTATGTGGGTTCTGGGGATCAAACTCAGCTTCTCATACTTTTGTGGGAAGCACTGCTTCGTCCTGAGCCTACTTTTTATTGCTGCTCTCCCATATGATAAAAAGCCCATCTTTCCTAATTTACTTTGGTCTTCACAATGAGCCTGAGAAGCAACATCTTGGTTTATGACTTCCCACAGTTGAATTCTGTGTTCTAAATCATATAAAGAAAGTTGTTTTTAAGCTCTTTTCACACTTCCTGTAGATTGGACACAAATGACAAGAAAGACAATTTCTGGAGGCTGAGAAGTAGGTAGGACTTCCTCTGGAAGGAGGATGGCTTTCCTTCTAGCTCGTGATTTTAAGTCTCACAGCCTGACCTCTGACATGAGCCCCTTATGTATTGGTCAAGAGTTCTGGATGCAGCTGCAGAGTCACTCCCTTTACAGCTTTGGACGCTACAGGCACATGTCCTGCCCAAGGCCCAGCTCTTGTTCTCCATGGTGTGGTTCAGGGATGTGGGCTCTTTCCACCTCGAGACCCTCTACCAGGTTTAGCATGTGCATTTGTCATGGCCCTGGGGAGCCTCTCCTTCCAGCTTGCTAGACACATGAAGGCACAGTAAAGCTTTCAGACAGGTGCTGTGATGAGCTGATCTGGGATTGATACATATTGATTCTGCTTGCCTTCCACTGACCAGAGCAGGGTTGATGCTAGATCTGGCTGGAGATGGTTCAGCTATGTGCCCAGCGTCTGGGCAAATGGAGCACAGTTCTACCTTTTGTGGCCCCAGTCAAGAGGCTTTTGATTGGCCTTAGCTCGGTTCTTATCACCAAGTGTCTGACTTTCTTTGTTCATGATTTTGAATCTTACGTTACAGGAGAGTCCACTCTCCACCCTTGGGCAGAAAGGAAAGCAAATCTCAATTCCACCATGATGACAATTTAAAGCTTTGGCAATTTATTTAACCTTTGTGAGATAAATTAACTGTGTATGTTTCTGATTCCTGACTCTGTGAAAGCACATTTATTCTTTCTATATTATAAGTCTACTTGAGAACTCAGTTGGGTACTGCAGGACTGAGCTGAAGTCAGCTAGATTTCCCCACCCCTCACTGAGCAACACTTTCCCCTGCCTTTCTCCACTGGGGAAAGGAAGCTTTTGTCACAACCATGTCCCTGCTGGTGGAGCCGTGCCTCCTCCCCCACCCCGCAGGCTCCAGAAGATTCTCCAGCAGTAGCTTTTACCATTCAGGCAGAACTCAGAGGAGTCCGCCAGACAAAGGCGCAATTACCCCCACATGACTGCCTGCCAAGAATTCTGGCTGCAGAAAGGGCTTTTCTGAGGTTTGTCTTTGCATTCAAGAGGTAAGGAAGGCCTCCAGTACACAGGGCAGCCCTGTCTCATTGTTCCAGTGCAGTTCAACTTCCATAACCCCTGGCATTTGCTGTGTTCCACCTCTCCTTTAAGGGCTTTCTTGATTCTGCAGCATTTGTCTCTCCAGGTAGCACAACTCAGCACAATTCCCACTGACCAACCCTCGTACACTACACACACACACACACACACACACACACACACACACACACACACACACACACAAAATCTTGCCTCTAAATGAAAGGTGCATGGTAACTCTCAGGTCATGCCTGCAAACATGTTGGAGGAAGATGAAAATATTTCCCCCTAGTTCTCCTGAACTGAGTTTATGGGAATCAATTATAATCCATAAATCTTCTCATTCTTATGTAGGCTTATTTTGTACTTAATTCTGATATCTCACTTTGAGCCAGTCAGAGGGAAAAAAATTCCCTTTGCAATTGCGATCCCACAGCCGAGCCTCAACAAGGATGATATTCTGGGATAAATCAGCAGTGCCCTGGCTGTTTCCGCAGTAATCCTAAAGATCAACAGAAGAAACGGCTTTAAGTGGATGGATAAAATTCTTAGCATAATCCTGGCCAAGCCTCTAGAATTCCTTCCTGATGCCTTTATATATTTTAGCCTTTCACCAAGGAAAATCGCAAAGATCCACCCTAACCTGTGTGCTCTGTCGTTGGAAGTGGGTATGGCAGCTACAGAAGCCTTCGCCTTGAAAATGTCTTCTGGAAAAAGACCCCTTGACTGCAAAAGAAGCCGGGAGGTATTTCTAGCAAGTTTCAATGGGACAAAGACACAGTAACTTTTCTCATTGTATTGAAAATGCCAAAGAAAGCAAAGTGATCGAGTGTGCCAGGCCAGTACTGACCCAGCTAGGAACTTGTTCAGTGGCCTGAATACCAGAAGGCATGAGGCCAGCAGAGCTTCAGTGAAAGGAGTGGCCTGACAACCAGGCCTGTTGAGCAAGGTTTCTGGCAGGAGGAGCTGTGGATTGGTGGGGAGAGCAAATCGAATGGGTTTATGCAGGATGGATGTATTCTTTTATTCACCTTAAGAAACAAGACCAGAGATGGAAATTTGACTGGTGTGAGAGAAGCTGGAGCAGGCAGTGCTCTCACTCTCTTAGGTCTTAGAAAGCAAGGGTCTTCCTTCCATAGTCTTCCTCCCTCCTGTCAGTCTCCCTGAACTTGATAGTTGTGGCAATCCATTTTCTGTAACAATGTAGAAGAGGCTGGTTACTTAATTGGAAAAGAAAAGGGTACTTAGCTCACATTTTTGGAAGCTTAATGTTCAAGATTGAGTAGCCCCATCTTTTGAGGCTCTGAAGAGAATTGCTCTGGTCAGGCTACATCATAGTGGAAAGACAGGGAAACAGAGGCACACAGAAGGGAGCCCACTGCTTCCCAGCAGTCCACCCTAAAGAGCTCACACAGCAAGACCAGCATTCATCCTCTCCAAGCACGATGCCCCCAGTGACATAACTCTACCTGTTAGAGGTGCTGCCTCCTGCACACCGAGGACGAAGCCTCCAGCAGATGAACTTGAGGGGTTCAATCCATATCTAAGCCACATTCAAGCTATAGTGAAAGCAAGACATCAAAAAGAAGCCATATGTGGTACATCATTTAACCAACAAATTCTTTTATTATTATGCATAAAATAGAAGGGATGTACTTTTAAATTAAGGTAGATTTTTATATACAATAAAGTACACATTTAGAAAGTATACAGTTTACTAGCCCGGCATGGTGGCGCACGCCTTTAAACCCAGCACTCGGGAGGCAGAGGTAGGAGGATTTCTGTGAATTCAAGGCCACCCTGAGATTACAGAGTGAATTCCAGGTAAGCCTGGACTAGAGTGAGACCCTACTTTGAAAAACTAAAAAAAAAAAAAAAAAGAAAGTATACAGTTTATTAATTCACACACACACACACACACACACACACACACACACACACACACACGGCCATGAAATGATCACTGTAATCCAGAAAGTATATTTTCTGGGGCATGGTGGTGTATACAAGTGAGGTGGAAGCAAACGGATTCAAAAATCAAGGATCAAGGTCATTCTTAATTACACAGTGAGTTTACAGCTAGCATAGGCTACATGAAGTCCTATCTCAACTCCCTCCTTCTGCCTGCTCCTAGAAAAGAAAGGAAGGAAGGAAGGAAAAAGAAAGTGAAACTATCACTTTCAAATGCTTCCTTTCTGACCTCCTGACCACCCTGCCTCTGTCCCTCCTTCCCTGTCCCTTTTTCATACAACCTTTGGCCCACTTTCTGTTCATCTGAATTTGAAGTAAATGGAATTGCACTATAGCCTCTTTTTAGTTTTGAGTCTGCCTTCTCTCATTTAGCATATGTATTTTGAGATTCTTCTACACCTTTTCTATGGTCCAAGAGCTCGTTCCTTTTTGTGGGTGAGTAGTATTTTATCACCTGGATATTATAGGGTTCCATTGTCCATTCTCCTTTTGATGGACACGCGTCTCTGGCTTTTGAACATTACAAACTAAACTGCAGTGGGTGTTCATGGACATACCCTTCTGTGGATGCATGCTTTCTCCTTTGCTGGCTAGATCTAGAGGGCACGGAATAGTTATACTTTTAAGTTTTCAAGAAACAGATGGGCTGCAGCATTTTAGAGTCATAGACTATCAGAACATGAGATCCTACTGCCTCTGTATCTTTTCAAAATTATTTTTGCTTGCATTTGTGTGGTGTGTGTGTGTGTGTGTGTGTGTGTGTGTGTGTGTGTGTGAGCATGGGCTGCTGAAAACAATGTCAGATGCCTGAGCCACTTTTCTGGGTCTGGCTTACATGGGTGACTTGGGAATTGAAACCGAGCTAGCAGGCTTTGCAAACAAGTGCCTTTAAGCGTTGAGCCAACTTCCCAGGCTCTAGTTACTCTACATCTTCACCAACAGTGATGCAGTCAACCCTTGCATTTTTAGTCATCCTAATAGATGTGCTCTGATATGATAAATCTCCTAATGTTCAGTGATGATGATGCTATTTTACCATAAATATCTTCGCTACTCTCTTCATATGCTTATGCCAAACTTTCTTGGTATAAGTTTGAAGCTTTTGTCCATGATTGTGTTTGGTTTTCTTATTATTGAGTGTAGAGAATTCTTTATATGTTGTGAATGCTAGAACTGCACTATATCATTGAATTACAGAGAGGATTAAACTGTCAACCTTGATCTTGAGCATCTGATGCTCCAGTGAAAATCCTTGGATTTAGGTCTACAGTCACCTAGTAACTGAAGAGCTTGTTTTTCCGGAGTTTAGTCAAGATTTTGCAGAGCAGAAAGAAACCTGGAGAAATGCATAAGTTAGCCTTCCTTTGGTAATTTTCACTTGATGCTATGCAGAAAAATTGCACTAGGATACACTGAACTTTGAACATGGTCTCTGTGTCTAGGTCCCCACAGCCCATCCATATTCAGTGTGTCTCCACAGGTGAAGTGACATTGGGCTCTTGCTGTTTATTAACAGTATGTCTGCCATATCCATGTAGGACACATTCCAAGACCTTCAGAGCATGCCTGAAATTGTGGAAGTCTTAAACTCTACATATATTATGTTATACACACATATATGTGCACATATATACACATATTATGCATATATATACACACACACATAGGGTGAGATTTTAGGTATAAACTGGCCACTATTAGTGATTAACTTTAATATTTAATGATAAAATAAAATAATCAAGTGAGCTAAGGAGATGGCTCAGTGAACCTGAATTTCAATCCCCAGAACCCACATAAAGCTGGACCTTGGACCAGGAGTCTGTAACCTTAGTCCTTGAGCCTATGGTGAGAAAGCAAACAAATTCCCCAGAAGCTTGTGGCCCAGCTAGTCTGGTAAGGGCAGCGGTGAATGAGAGACCCAGAGTCAAATGGGGTGGAGGACAAGGACACACCTGAGGATGTCCTGTGACATTCTACACACATGCTGTAGCACATGAGCACCCCCCCCCGCCCGTATGCTTTAACAGAATTATCAGCATCAATCCCCTTGCTCCTTGGGGTCATTATGAAGAGAAACAAAGATTACTTGAATGCAAGCTTTGGGATACCATTAGAGTCACCCTGAAAACTTAGATGCTGCTGAGGGACCAGAAGGACACAGCATGGATGTGTTGTGCACCCAGCTGCCCATGTCCTGGCACGAAAAAGCTGTTGACTGTTGACAGCTACCATCACACTTCTCAGATTAGCACATAATTCAAATTTGGGAATTTCTGGAGTTTCAGTCCAATATTTTCAGGTTGATGGCATGCAACTGTGTGGAAAGTGAAGCGTGGATAAGGGAGTTTACTGCATTTGATTTCTTGTTGTGGGCTGGGGATTCTACTAGCCTTAGTATAATACATTTGATTTTTCTCATCTCCAGAACTGGATTCATGCTTAAAGCGAATTCAGGTCCACACAGGAAGAAACATATCCAGACAGTCAACTTGTCCTGGGCTACAGAGCCCGAGATAGATGGAAGGAAGATGACACCAGGTCATGCAGCAAAGCCTGGGCTCCAGGGTCTGGCCCACAAACCGGTCTGCCTTCAGTGGACTTTTCATTTCACTGCTTTGGGACTGTTTTCTTTTCGTGGAAGCTTCCTACAGCCTTCTGAGCCCTCTGATCGGTGACTGGCCTGTGACTCAGCAGGACTTGAGAAACTTCCTGCGTCCTTACATTCAAGCAGCAGCATGCTTGACTTTTATTTTCAATCCAAAACCCGCCTGGATTTCACAAAACAAAACTCCAGCTTCAGGAACTGACAGTTGGTGGCTGGACAACATCCCAGCCCCTCTGCTAGGCCCAGCCTGCAGTCAGGGATCCTGTGTGGACACTTCTGTACCAGCTCAGTACCTAAAGGCTCCCAGGCCTAGCAAACCAGGGGAATAGGAAAGAAACTCTTTCCTTTTTTTGCTGTTCCAGATCAGATAACATTGCTAGATTAGTTCCTCTACTGTGAATTCACACCGCATGTGCCCACATGCCAGGCTTTTGCTAAAAGGCCATCAGCTATATTGCTTCCTGCACAATCACTCATATTTGATCTCCTGCCTTCCCTCCTCCACCTCTCTTTCCGGCTCCTCCTCCTGAAGCAGCACAAATGCTTGCAGAGAAAATGTGTCAACAGGTGAAATTTATAGGAGTTTCCCGGGGCCACCCAGAAATGTGAGCCACAGGCATCCATCCCCAAAGGAGAGATAGGTTCCCTCACCCAGACAGACCTTCTCCAAAGTGCCCTGATTTCACTCTGAGGGAAGGTCACTAAGGAAACAAGTTATCTTTTCACAGAATCAGTGTGGCGTCCTGTTTGGGAAGGATGGCTTTGATGGATGCCAGTTGGGATTATTCAGTTGCAATCACAGAAAAACCCAACCCAATCTGGCTTATTCACAAAAGGAGCTTATTGACTCACACACTGAAAAGAGGAGAGTTACCTGCAGGCATCCCTCCATTCCTGGCTCCGCACCTGGTCAGTTTCTGTTCATGACTTTTTCTGTCTGACTTCAGCCTTGAATCTTATGGGCACCAGAGGGTTTCTTGAGAACGGATTCATTATCTCATGTTTTAGGCAAGCGTCTCCTCTTGTCAGAATATGCACTGAAAATGTCCCTCCGTGGACTAAGTCATAGATGATCCGTGAGCTCTGATGGCGGGAAGTGAGACATCCTGATGTCTGAGGCTGTCCTCTCCACCACATAGCCAGCTGTGCTTGAAATCACCTCCATTGTCTAAGCATGGAAAAGAGGAATTCACAGCAAAGCAGGTTTACCTGGAGAAATGATTACTTATCAATCATCAGGAAAAAAGGCAGTTTGTTAAAATGAGGTGTAAATGTTTCAGAACAGAAAAAGGATTTCAGAATTTCTCCATAGAGACTCATCCTACCTTCCTTCCAATGAGAAGATACTCTCCCAATCTGCCATTAAAGCCTATGACGAGTCATTCTTATCTGTTTCATTGAGTTTTGTTTTTTCTTTTACTTTCCAAGATGACGATGCTTTTTGATTCTAAGAACCTCTGTAGCAGGATCTGGTTGGTTCTGTAGGAAGTTTATGGCAAAGATTGAGACATTGGAAGTCCATGAAAGCATTTGGACAGCATTGTGGCACACAAACTCAGGGAAGCAGCCCTGCTTGAAGTTCATCTTCAGGTTTCTTCTCTCCTTTCCATGTGCCCTTCTGAATAAATGTCTGGAATTATTTATTCCTTTTGCAAACTTTTGACCTACATGTTCACTCTTGACTACTGAACAATTGTTACTTACTTCCTTTCTCTGCACTATTGTTCGCATGCATTGTTTCATTTGTTCCTCATAGCTAGTTTATGACACAGAGACTATTCTTATTCCTTTTGTATAAAGCATATAGCTTAGACCTTAAAAAAAGTTTAGATATGTTGTTCAAGGTCACATAACTAGGACTTTAAAATCATGCTTCTTAAATAAGACAAAGACTTTCCGTCCCTGCCTGCCCTGGTAATGCACAGGAAGACAAATCTATAAATAAACTAGGGTGTTAAATGTTATATTGTCCACAATAATGACCTACATAGTAAAGAACTAGATTGAGAGGGAGAGAGAGAACAGTCATTTCTTATAATGTGTGTGTGTGTGTGTGTGTGTGTGTGTGTGTGTGTGTGAAATGGGTGTTGGTCAAGGAGGCTAAAGTAAGGTACACAAGAAGGTGTTTCCCAGATGGATGGTGGGAGATGAGCATGGCATCCAAGAGACAGGCCTGTACAAGTAACAACAGCAATGCATGCGTGATGGGAAAATCACAGGCTGTGTGCCATAAACTAAGGGTTCTAAAAGATGAACAGAGGCAAAAAAAAAAAAAAAAAAAAAAAAAAAAAAAAAAAAAAAAAAAAAAAAAAAAAAAAAAAAAAAAAAAAAAAAAAAAAAAAAAAAAAAAAAAAAAAAAAAAAAAAAAAAAAAAAACGGGCTCAGAGTGGAAGAGAGGGCGGAAAGATTGTAAGAGCCCTGGTGGAGGAGAATGTCCAGAGACATTGCTCCCCTCAGTAACAACATACAAAGGGGGATGGAACCAGGTTGACTCTTAGGCTATCCATGACCCCCTACCCCATGGACTGAGCCAGTTTGCCCAAGGAGGAGAATACTCAGCTGATTGGGGACAGGGAGGTGGGAAAACAGGGAATTGGGGACATCAACACATTATTCACTCATTCAGTATATCTAATTATGGATGATAAAGAAAACAAACAAACAGGGCCCAGTTCATGAAAAGCCTGATCACAGGTGGAGGGGTTTCATTTGGAGAAAATGGGGGTGGGGAACATTGAAGGATTTTAAGAAGAAATATGACATTTACTCATATTCATTACTAATGTTGCTTTTTGTACTTAAATTGCCAAGTATTAATGTTCTTAGAATACTTATTTTATAATATATATAAAACAAAATTTACCATTTTAACTCTTTCATATGTCATTAAGTGAGTCACAATGCTGCAGAGCCATCTTTTCTATCCATTTCCAGAAGGATTTTATTATCCCATGCAGAAACTCCGTATCTATTAAACACCGGTTCTCTCTTCCTCCACTGCCCAGGCCCTGAGCACCTCTCTTCTCTTTGCTCTAAGTACCTCATATGCGTCTACTCACACAGTGTTGTCCTCCACCTGACATCGTGTCTCCAAGATTTCTCCTTGTTGCACGTGTGCTGCACTTTGTCTCTTCATCCATCTGCAGATTGACATTTGGGTTGTTTCCTCCTTTTGGCTACTCTGTAATGAATGGTGCTGCCAAGAAGATCGGTGTCCAAGTATCTGTTTGAGTCTCTGTTTTCAATTTCTTGGGGTATCCACCAGAGTTTATGTGGTTTTGATATGCATTTTTCTAAGGACTGTTACTGTTCACCATCGTTTATATGCTTCCATCATTCGTACATCTTTCTCTTTTTGAAGCAGGGTCTCACTATGCCTAGGCTGACCTGGAACTCACTCTGTAGCCCCAGCTGGCCTTGAACTCACTATGATCTTCTGACCTCAGCCTCCCAAGGGTGAGTGCTGGGATGATGGCATGAGCTACCATACCTGTCTCATTTGTGCATCTTTTTCTTTAAATCTTTATTGTCAAAAATTAGATACATTGAATGAGCAAATATTATGTTGATATTCCCATTTCCCTCTTCCCTGCCCCCAATCCACTGGGTATCCTCCTCGGTGGACATACTGGATCAGTCCATGTGGTAAGGGGTTATGGATAGCACAGGAGGCAGCCAGCTTCCCCCCTCCCCTTTGTGTATTGTTGCTGAGGAGGCAATGTCTCTGGATATTCTCCCCCACCATGGCTCTTACAGTCTTTCAGCTCCCTCTTCTGCTCAGTTCCCTGAGTCATGGAGGGTGAGTTTTAAGTCTGTTTTATTGTTGTGAACTTAAGCGTATCTGTGCTTCTATTTAAATTGTGTTGGAAGTCATTGGAGTCTGTCTCACTGACTTAACCTGGGTTGACTGATTGGCTGGATCTCTTTCTTGCCCCACCACTGTCTCAAGTGTTTCACTTGGGGCCTACACGATAGATGTGGGGTGGTTCATCTCTTGCTGGGATATCAGCCTTCGGTCTGTGACTCATCGTTGGAGTTGGAATGACCACAGCTCTCTCACTGCCTTCTGAAAAATACAAACAAAATCTCCATCGGAGAGTGAGATTAGTATAAATCAGTATAAATGAGGTTAAATGAGACACACATTTCTAATTTGGCAAAATTCTATTGAGATTAGCTTCTCTGTCTTTTTAAGGAAGAAATATCTCCAAAGCTCTTTGCCCATGTTTGAGTTAGTTTGTTTGATTCTGGATGTTGAGCTGTAGGCATCACTCATATTCATTTTTATTTTTAATTTTTTTATAATATTCTATTTATCTTGTATTTTTATTTCCTATTTGTTTTATTACTTATTTTTCTTTTGAGACACTGTCTCACTACATAGCCCAAGATAGCCTTTAACTTACTGTGTAGCTGGCTTCCTTCAGGCAATTTTCCTGCTTTAGCCTCTGAGTGCCTGGAATACAGTCATGCACATCCATACTTGGCTTTTCATAACTATCATAGCTAGTGTTTTTTAAAAATTAATTTATCATAGAGAAAGGCAGAGAGAGGGGGGGGAGAGAATGGGCACCCCAGGGCTTCCAGTCATTGCAAACTCCAGAAGCATGCACCACCTTGTGAAGCTGGCTTTAGGTGGTACTGGGGAATCAAACCAGGTCCTTCAGCTTTGTAAGCAAGGACTTTAACCACTTCAACATCTCTCCAGCCCCTATAACTAGTGTTTTCAGTGACGTATTCAAGGCAAGAGGTGATCAGATTTATGTTGCAGAACTACTACGCAAGATGTGCTTAGGGGGAAAGTAGAGGTTTTTGCTTTGATCAGATAGTAAATGATAAAAAATCAAAAACTTTCAGTGCTGAGACCAAAAGTATTTCAGTTCTATTATTAACAGACAGACTCAAACCATTGGTTTTATGGTCACTTTTCTCTTATGCTTTTATCTCTTGAATGAAGTGAATTGAGAGCCTTGCTTTTGGTTCTATTTTATACAGAGTAAGTTGTATTTTGTAAGTACAAGAAAAAATCTAGTAAGGTTTTTCAGCAAGCTAAGAAACGATGTCAACAATAAAATTGTACAAAATGAGTTCTTTGAAGTGAGTGAAGCTATAACTGAATTCGTTTTTGTTAGAGAATTTGTGGATGTTGATGAGGAAACAAGTTTCTGTTGCTCATTTGGAGATGATCTAAGTGTTCCTCAACATGTCAGGATTCCTGGGGGATGTTGCACCAGCAGGGGGTTGACACAAGCATCTGCCAAAACATCACACGTGTTACCATCACTTTTATGATCATCTCACACTGCTATAACAAAACACCTAACACTCAGTAATAATAATAAATAAAAATAGAGCAAACCTCCTCACTGATAGGCTGGGAAGTCTGTGAGCAGATCTGGTGTATGGTGAGGGTTTTCATAGGTAGGGCTTTTTGGAGTCACCTTCATGAGGCAGAAAGGGAAGAAAGCAGTAAACTTGCTCTTTTTTCATACATTTTCAAAATTATTATTTATTAAGTAGAAGCTTTGTATGAACCAGTCATCTTTTGGTACTACCATCTCCCTCCTCCCTGCCCCCATTCCACTGAGGGCCCTCCTCCGTGGCATGGCTGGTATGCACCGTGGGGTTGAGGCTATGAGTTGTGTGAGTAGCAGTTATTCATTGGGTGGGAGGCAATGCCTCTAGTTATTCATGGGGGGGCAATGCAACCCCCCAAACCATGGTTTTCATAATCTTTCTTCATCCTCTTCCGCAAAATTCCCTGAGCCATGGTGAGTGAGTTTAAGTCTACTGTAGTGTTGAGTTCTTAGCAACTTCTGGAATTCTGCTTTGGAATGTTTTGAGTATCTTCAGTGTCTGTCTCTATCGTCCTGGTGCAGGTTGTCAGGCTTGCTGTGGGAGCAGCACTCTTGCTCATTTCTCCGTTTCCTCTGTGGTTTCACCTGGGCTCTAGCTGATGTGTTAGGGGTGGTTCATCTCTTGTCAGGGAGTCTGCTATCACTTCTGCTCTTGTTGGTAGAAATAGGTTGTCCTTGGTTCTCACTGCCTTCTGAAAACTAAAAACAGAACTTGCTCCCTTTGATCCTTCGTTAAAGTTGCTAATCTCACCCATGACAGTGCTTTCATGATCTAATGACTTCCCAAAGGCCCCACACCTTCACACCACCACCTTGAGGACTAGGATTTCAACATACGCCTTTGGGAGAAACAACAACATTTAAGCCAAAACATATGAAAATATCCTACTTGTTTACATTATTTATAAACGTGCAGACAAAGTCAAGAGAGTGTTCAGAGTGCAACTGGGCAGAAGATGGGGGCAGAAGTGAAGGACAATTTAGTATTCGATCATTTGCATTGTTTTAACACCTTATAATGAGAATATATCACTTAATATTCCTATTACTAAATGGGTCAATGCTTGTGCATTGAAAGCTACAGAAGTACTCTTCTGATTGTTCCTGGACCTGAGTCCTTTCTTGCCATTTTTTTCCCTCAAGATTACTCCTTCTCAGCAAACCCCAGGCACGAGTGGTATTACCCAGGGCGCTCATGTGGCTCAGCAGTGTCACCCTGCAAAATGGAAAACCTGCTGTACAGGCCCTCAATGGGCATTACTCCAAAGAACATTACAATTTGAACTTTGTTTAAGACAGGAAAATATGTCCATAACACTATACATTTTGGGGAGTAGAGCACAGGGGTATTTGATGTGTTGGCCCTGCAACATGAATAAAAGAGATGGGAGTGTTTCATTATTCCCAGAGAGGCCCATGTGGAGTGTTCTGTGAAAGCTGGTATCATAGCTAATCCTGCTGATATACACTTGATGACACCAGCCAGCACAGTTCTTCAGTACTTTCTGGGAGCCTGCTCTGTGCAGGGCTGTAAGTGAAATGCTGTAAAGGGAGGAGTAGACAGTGATGTTCATTCATCAAAGGAATATATGATTCAGAGGGCCCAAGTGGATTTGTGACACGAGACAGGATGGAATCCATTCTTTCCCCAGCCCTCACCTGTGCTAATAGTACATTCTCATTGTTCTATGGACAGCTCTTTACAGAACTAATCATGTCATGATTTTATACTAGTTTAGTTGTTTCCTCAGATAACCCATCAAAATTGTACAGTGGCAGACAACTTCTATTTTTGTTCATTTTTATATATTTTTCTATAGCGTTCGGCACAGTTCTTGGCACAAAGAATGTGCTCAATAAATATATATATGGGTGCATATATAAGTACAAGCTAAGGCTAGAGAGATTCTTATAGGTAAGGGTCTTGCATCCAAAGCATAAAGACCCGGGTTCCATTCCCCAGTACCCACGTAGAGCCAGATGCGCAAAGTGGCATTAGCCATCTGGAGCTCATCTGCAGCAGCTGGAAGCCTAGGCACACCCATTCTCTCTGTCTCTTTTCTCTCTATCACTCTCTTTTGGCAAATAAATAAATTAATTAAAGACACAAGTACAAGCTGTTTGCTGCCAGAACATGAACAGAAATTCACATCACTTTTGCAAAGCTCCTGTTTTAGAATCACCAAGTGCCTCAAGGCTTTAACACAGCTGAAATGTGGCTGGCACTTTAGTGGATGGACAGCGTGGTAGTCAGGCGTCCTGACCATCGGAGTGGCTGGCTGCACAGCCCGTTGCTCTTCCAGGGCTTGGCACAGCGACCCAGTGGCAGACTCTGGCTGCCCCTGTGTGCAGGCTCTGGAGCTGTGGCGGGCACTGGCTTAGACCTCACTCGCCCTCACAAGCCTCTGTCTCCATTGCTGCCCTGCTCATGCCCTTTGGGCCTCACCTCGTGAGTCACTGAGAAAACGGGTCATTCGTCAGCATGCTTTCTGCCAACTTCCTGTTCTCTTCTGCAATTTGCCCATTTACCTAGATCATAGCAGGCCTCCAGCCCGCAAAAACAGAGATGGCCTTCTTCCAGCCTCACCGAGTCTGGCCCAGGTCAGCTCCCTGATCCAACCCCTCTTCTCCACCATCCCTCTCAGGAGTCTCTCTAGTTCCTTAGTTTTAGTCATTAAGATGCCCCACCACCTCCCTGTGAAGAATCCACTACCACTACTTTTCTGGGGTTCTCTAACAGTTCCCTATTTTCCTCTCCCACAGTGTAGCCTTCCTTGAAAATAAAGACTTGGCAATTCCCATCACATGACCTGAGCTCCAACTCTCTTATTACACAGTTTCTAGAAATCCTATTAGAACGAGCAACTAAGAGCCTAGTAAATCCTCTCTCACCTTCCTTTCCTCTCTCTTCTTCTCCATCTTCTTTCTCATTTGGACTGTTGAATATTCACACTCTTGTCTCCTTACAGCAGGGAAGAGAGTGTGGAGACATCTTGCCTTGGTCCCCAGGCTGCGTCTCTCTCACCTTTAAGGTCTCTTGCCTAGTTCTCTGTAACTTCTTGGTCCTCTGACGCCCCTCCAGACACTTCACCTCTGCACTGCAGTGTGGATGTCTGCTCAGTCCTGTCAGTGTCTGTCAGGCTTGCCTGCCTTCAGTCCACCCTCTCCACTGCGTGTGCTCCTTGCACCTGCGTGGTGCTCTTCTCTGTCACAGTTACCTTCTCATCGCTGGCACTGGGCATCCAACCAGAAGCACTTAACGGGAGGAGAGTTGATTAGGAAAGATCTACTGTGGCAGTGGAAAGATGGTGGAGAAGAGGCTGGACATCACCTCCTTGCCACAGCAGGTGGATCAGAGCATCAGGGGAGTGGGCCAAACAACACTGGCAAGGGGAAGCTGGCTATAACACCCATACACCCAACAACACACCTCCTCCAGCAAGGCTCTAATTCTCCAATTGCCACCAGCTGGGGATGCAGCACCCAGAACACATGAATTTATGGGGGACATCCAATTCAAGCCACCACACCCTTCTCTTAGCTCCCTCTTCCTCTGCATGCCTTGGGATGCTGCCTCCGTGCTCCATGTTCTCACCCACGCCATCAGGCACTGTCCAGCACTGCGGCTTTCCATGGGCAATTCTGCTGCCTTGCAGATTTTGAATGTGCGCCTCATTTGCACCGATCAGTCCTGTTTCACATGAGCCTCGCCCTCTAAGTCTTCTAGAGCAGTGGGTGCCGAGGGGCTTCCAGGGCTAGAGGTATGATTGCAAGGGCATTGCACTCAGACTTCACTAAAGTTACACATGTGCGTTCTGTTGTTGACGCTCCTCCAGGGGACAACAATATTTGAATGACTTTTTCACTAAAGCAGCACACTTTTTCTGACTCTAAATATTTCCTGTAGGTTTCCTACCTGCTTTCTCACTGGTGGCTGGTACAAGGCCATGCTCATGACCATACACAGAGGTCTGGGGGAGGCCTGCTGAGTTTCCAACTCTACTTCCTCTCACTGGGACCCTCCTTTGACCCCACCTCAGATGGCTTTACCAGTCTCCTCTCTTGCTGTCCTGCCCGGACAAAGGACTGAACTCCCATTCCTGATCTGGAACCACATGTGTGTGTGTGCCAGGCAGATCCTAGGAGCCTGGCTTGTGCCCAGGGGGCAGCAGGGAAGACAGAAAGGCACAGGGAGGGCCCACTGCCTTCACTGGAGAGCAGCGCTCTGGCTCCACAGGAGGGTGTTTCCCCACAGTGTATTAGATTTCTGTTGCTACTGTAACAAGTTATTTTTAAAATTTGTGGTAAAAACAACACAAATGTACTCTCTTACTTCTGGTAGTCAGAAGTCCAAGAGTATTTTCTGCCATTTAGGTGTTTGCAGGGCTGGGTGCTTAAGAGGCTCTGGGATAGAATTGGTTCCTCTCATCTGGCTTCTGGAAGAGTGTTTCTTGGTTTTTGGCTTCTTCCTCCATGAGAAAGTGACTCCCTTTTATTAAGAAACTGGGTCAACACTTAGGATCACCTAGATATTCCAGGATAATCTCTCTGGATTTAGGTTACCTCTGCAAGGTCCTTTTGGAGTATATGATAACATGGATTAGTTCTGGGGATCAGACAGAAAATACTTATGGGTGGAGAGAACATTTTTTGAATTCTGTGTTATCTCACACTGAGCTGTGCCTACTTTGGCCCACTCAGTTGTATATGTCTTTGTTATACTTTCTTGGGTTTCATCTGGCTATAGAATATTACTTAATATGGCATTTTCTTTTAAATACATACATAGTTCCAAACTTCTGATAATTCAACTTAAAACATTTACAGTGGTGCAAAAGTGACACAATTCAGTAGAAGTTCTACTTCCAGTGTTTTCCAGGTAGGGACATGTGACAGAGTAAAGATATGCATGACACGTATGAGACTCTCAAAATTGGCGGAATCAGTGTCTGCAACACCAGTCTGCTCTCTGCTCCCTGGGTAACCAATGTGACTTTCTGCAGTGTGTTTGGTGGGCTGGTGTACTCAGTGTGTTTTCAACCTGTGCTGGCTTTACCTGGACAGAACTCCATAGGAAGCTGAGGAGCAACAACCTTCAAGGCATACTAACAAGTGTTTAAGAGAAAGCCATTTTAGAGCGTGGTTTCTATTTTTTCAGTTTTTGTGTTTAATTTCACAGGATAAAAAACACTATACCAATACTCTATCTTTCTTTTGCATGGCAGGGAAAAGCTTGCACGAAATGTCTAAGTCATCGGAGGGCATTGGACTGGCTTGTTGAGATGGACAACCACCACCTATTCCTAATCTCCTGAACCCTGAAGCCCAGCATGATGGCTGCCCATCTCTAGGCGACCCTTCCATCCACTGACATCCGTCTCAGCTCACCGCTTGCTTTCCTGGCTAGCTCTTTGGTTTCCTCATCTTTGCCACACCTTCAACTCTTCACTGGAGATGGTGTCAGTCAGCCTTCCATTACTGTAACAAATCCCTGAGACAATGAACCAATAAAGAGAAAAGGTTTAGTTTGGCTCACTGTTCTAGAGGTCCCATGATTTGCTGGCCCTGTTGGTTTTAGGCCCATGGTGAGGCAGCACACTCTAACAGAGAGCCTGATGGAGCCAAACATTAATTTTATTGCAGAAAATGAAAGCCTGAAAAAGGGAAGAACTGGGATCTCATTGTTCCCTTCAAGGGCACCACCAGAGACCAGCAGACACACAACTAGGCTCTGCCTCTTAAAAGCCCACTACTTCTCAGTAGTGCCAAGCTGGGAACCAAACCTTTAACACGCGGCCATTTGGGGACATTTAAAATCCCAACTCTTGTCAAGGTATTTGCATCAAGCTTCTGTCCTTAGTCCTCTTTCCCTTTTTCCTTTGGTAATCTAGTTGACCCCTACAACTTCAACTCTCGTCCAAGGGGATGAATTCCAGAGCGATGCTTCTAATCTAAAACATTAAAAGTAAAAACATTTCTGTGATAATTTCCTAAGTCCCTCTGCTATGTCTATTATTTTAAGATGCTTTAATGGTTTATTTTAATTTGTACATGTTATATATTTTAATATATAATATCCTGTTCAAATATTTAGTACCAAAATGCTCTTATTATAAATATTTCCAAAACAAACTGTGCTTGCCATAGATAGCTTATGTAATTTACTTAGAAAGAGAGATAAAAGACAAAGATACATTCTATTCTGTAATGAATTACACTACAAAAACCCCAATTTTGTGTATCTATGTTAAGAACACAGATTGAGCACAGCTAATGGTTTTATTCATTGCTTCCCATTTATAGTACCAAAGGGACTGGATGAAGATGCTGCTGCAATAAATAAAATCACATTTCCTAGCTCACATCTTCACATAAGTAAAATAACATTGTGAACCGTAAGTATATGTTTGCCAGTGAATAAACCATTTTCCAATAGCGTTTACCTTCAGGTCAGGTCTCTCCAGTCTAAAGGAAAATCGAGCTCAGTGAAATGGAATAATAAATTCCAACTGAAATGGTCAGGCTTCCCCCATTTAAGTCTGCAGTTTTTTCTCTCTCGGTATTTCGCTATCATTAATTCATAGTAGTATACATTAAGAAATTTTAGCATTTCCCTTGGGTGGAGTTCTTTGGTCTTATTTTTATATTTAGTATATTTTTTTCATAAGAAATGTGAGTTCTTTGTTTTGTCTCGTGTTTGAAGTTAATGTATCCAATTATACCTCTTATAAGTAGAAAAATGCATATATATTCAAAATTTCTTCAGGAAGAAAACATGTTATGATATTAGATTATATTCCTCGCACTTATCATTTCTGTGCCTGTGGAAATGACATATTCAGTAGTGTACAATGTGTCAAGTGTTAAACCTATGTAAATCACCGGGTGTCAGATTCCCTTTCATTGCTCTTTTTCCCACCAGCTTCTAAGACCATGATGTCATTTGAAACACGCGTATCATTAAGATGTGTTTATCAGGAAACTGACAAACCTGCAGTGGAGGCTTGGCTGTTCAAAAGTGAGCAGTGAGCTTTTATAGGATCCACTTGCTCCTCTCCTCCCATTGAGGGTTCACTGCTGGAGTGTGCCGAGGATGCAGAGCTACAGCATAGTGTCTGCCTGCCCTATTTGAGCCAGTAGACTAGTACAGAACTTTAGATAAACATTATAACTAAAATAAATATGCAGGCCTTCTTCTTTCCATTAGAACCTGAGACCTGGGAGGGAGAAAGCTCAACCTGTCTCTTTGCATCTCTAGTGAGAGGAAGATCTCTTATCTGATTTTGATCTTGGTTTAAACCTTCTCTTCACTTTATTATGACCCAGTTATTTTGCACGTCTTGTCTCAGCTTTTTCATCTTGAAAACAATGATGGTGGTGGTGACTTGCACAGGAAGCAGATACTACTTGGTGTAGTTCAGATTATTTATGGGAACAAACATGCACACATGTCCAGTGTTTGACAGTCAGTAGCCATTACCAAATGTCAAATGGACAAAGACCCATGGGAGTCGGAGGGAAGAAAAAAATGATTCCAGGTTGGTTGAACAGCAAAGTATCCTAGAGGGACTATCTGGTCTTAAAGAATCTAGAGGGTGACACATTTGTGAATTAGAAAGCCACCCTCCTTACATGCCTCCCTGTTGCTTTCCCCTCTAATTTCAGGGACACACATGCTTTCTATGTAACCTTTCCTTATACCTCTTCCTAAAGCAGCTTGCACACATGACCCAGTCTGTCAGGCAGGACTTCTCAGCAGGAGAAATAGGAAGCATTACAGCCTGGTCCAGAAGAATGGGGCAAAATGATGCCAGCCAGAGGCAGGTGGCTACTTTCACAAGGTAGTCAGAGGCAAATGAAAATGGTGTGTGGATATCATTTTCCAGAGGCCATTCATTTCTCCACAGTTAAAAGAGCAGGACCGAAAGTACAAAGGAATTATGACAGATGAGCACAAGACCCCTGAGTTTATCTGAGGAAGAATGAATGCCTAAGCACCATCCAGTGTTGACAAAATTTTGACATCTGTCATGACTTAAAGGGGAACTCAAAGGGCTGTGTCATTGCCCTACATGTAAGACACAGGCTCACATTACAACAAAATACCTTTAAGATTGGTCATGACTCCCTTAACTTTACCTAGAATTGCAGCTATTCTATTTGTGATTCCAGTAAAGGTGTCATTGCCTGAGTTATAAACATCTTATTATTATCATATATATATGAATGATTAGCTGGGCGCTGGTTTCCTCCCCCTTTCACATCCCCCCTTTCACTCTGCCTCCTGACTGCTGGTGTTGGATGGCTGACTCCATGGCCACCCCCCACCTCCTCCCTTTAATAGCTAATTCAGTCTGAAGTCAAGCTTTCTCATACCTTCCATTCAACTTCCTGCTTCCCCTATACCTTCTGACTCTTTTTCAATTAAGTCAGAAAAAATTAACATACTTTTTCTATGAAGTGTCTGCCACTCTGATATTTATTAAGGAAGTGCCAAGTTTAAAATATAAAGCAGGATGTCTATCTATGTATAAACTCATCATGAAATGATACAAGGTGAGGTATCAAAATCATCCATTTGTTATGTGATTGTCATGAGAGTCAGTTTTGTAATTGCTTGTATTCTCTTGTTCTTTATTTACACCCATTTCACAACACGTGGTCTGTTGCTATGCTTTTGCCTTATTTATATGGTTGTGTCCACATGCACAATGGTATGGGGGAAATGTGTGCATGCTGGGTGGAGACTTCTTTGTCTCTCATTCACTTTTTTCTTTTCCCTGTGAAATCAGATATCCACAAGAAAGGGCTAAGATCACACCGCATGTGAGCGAAGGCACACAGTAGCCTGTAATCTCTCTCTCCTCTGGGTTCTTGGTATGTGACATGTCCGCGTGTGTTTTTCTGCAGTGCTGGCAGGGTCAAAAGTCAATAAAGATGATTTGGGTTCAATTTCTATTACAAAATAATTGTCTTATCTGCATGATAATGCACACATATATTTCTGCTAAATTATCTACATGCTAAGCATTCATTCATGCCCTGGAGAAGATGATGAGTGTGCCAGATGCTTACAAGTTGTGGTGAGATCATGAAGGGGGGAGGAGCAGGGCAGCCTGCCAACTGTTTGGGTGGCTATTTGTCAGGAGAATGAGTCATTTCTGCAGCCCCTGCTGTCCCACCCCTGATACTGGGTTTAATATGTGCCACTGGAAGGAGGCCAGAGCCCCACACCAAAATCTAGGCCATTTTTCATCCTTTGGAAATGGTATATTTTCTGTCTTTCCTTCTTCCCTGCTACGTCCTGCCTAAGCCATTTGGTGGTGCCTTTTGCCAAAGGTCTGCATTTCCCTAGTTGCTGGGAGATGCTTTGTTTGGAAGCAAGGATTCTTTCTTGTTTTATGCCTTTATTTGGTCCTTGAAATATTCAACAAAATGTTAAATTAAAGTGCTTGGGCCAGGTCTTCATCTAGAGATTGCTTTTCTTTAGTCAAGGTCATCCAGCGATTCCTGGTCTCTCTTAAACTCAATACCGCACTGTGAAAGATTTTACCAGCACACCAGTGTTTGCATTTGGTGCTGGAAGAAGAGAAGTGCAGCAAATATTCGGCCTTGGACAGGGCAGCATGCACACCCTTCGCTTCCCCTACCAGCAGACGGCAGAACATGGGGTTGGCATGAGCAGACCTAACGGAAGCAGCCATCTGCTAGGATTGTGAGGATTTTTCTGGGGCTCGCTGGTCCAGCCCGTGATGTGAACACAGTGGCTTGTCATGCAGAGAGCAGGATAGGGGCTCCAGTTCTTTGGGCAGCTTTTGTGTTCTTGACTTAGGATCAGACTTCCCCTGCTGTCCTTTTGTCTTGGTAAGTAGTAGTGAGGTGAAGGAAACCTGGGAGAGCTGATCTGAAGTTTAAATAGAAACCTCCAGGCTTCCCCAAGACAGTCTCCAAGGCGGCTCTTGGCCTGGTCTGGCTGTGTGCCGAAGGGCTCAGAAAACAAAGAATGCTAATGGAAAATGAGGGATGGTCAAGTCATTCTCTCCGACTGGGTGAAAATGTCTGTGTAGGGTAGGCAGTCTCCCTGGAACTGAGGGTGCTGTTGATACAGAGGAGAGCAAGGGAGGTTGTAACCCCAGAAGTCAGAGGCAAGGGGGCCTAGAAGTGGAGATCATCCTAGGTCCTGTCTCACAATAATAAAACCAAACCAGGGGCTGGAGAGATTGCTCAATGGTTAAGGTGCTTGCCCACAAAACCTAAAACCTGGGTTCGATTCCCCAGCACCCATGGAAGCCAGATGTACATAGAGGCACATGCATCTGGAGTTCCTTTGTAGTGGCTGAAGGCCTTGACACACCCATTCTCTCTCTCTCTCTCTCTCTCTCTCTCTCTCTCTCTCTCTCTCTCTCTCTGCTTGCAAGTAAATAAGTATTAAATTCTTTTTTAAAAAATTAAAAAAAAATAAAACCAAACCAAATGGAAGAGTAAATAGGAGGAAAAAAAAAAACCCCTGATGATATCAAAATAGAAGTGAGAATAGTTGGAAAGAAGAAGGGATGGACTGGGGGGGCGGGAAATAGAGGGTGGTGGGAAGGGATTACAATCTTGGTATATTCTTTATATTTATGGAAGTTGCTAATAAAAATTTTTTTTTAATGTGTGGCATAGGCCGTGGATGGGGAGAGCTGTATTTGTTCTGCATTCTGCAGGGGGATTATAATAACATGTGTGACCTTGACAGACCTAGCAGAGCTGCCTGCTTGTGTGACATGAGGAGGGCCAAGTGATTACTTTTATTTGCTAAATTGGGACTGATGAACACTAGGACATTTGGCTATTTAGAGCGTTTGTTTGTTTATCTGCCAAGTTTGGCAATCAATGCAGGGCAAGAGTCCAGGTGTGGTTAGATGTCAGCATCTTAGCCAGGAAGTGTGGCAATTTCTGTTTCAGCTTTTATCTCTTTTTATGACTATCTTGATTTGTATTACCATTGGGTTTTCTGGGAGCCCAGAACATGTGGACATGTAAGATTCAGGGTAAAAACTTGTAAGGTTTAATGTGAAGTAATTCATCCTGAAACTGGTTGGATTGTTACTGTAATGATACATTGATTAAGTTTGAAGCACTCTTTGAATTCACTAATTTATCTTCCTTCCTTTTTGGCATGAGTGAGTATTTAAGCCTAAGGCTTCCCTGTGTACTTGGAGACTCCTAACTCAGTTTGCCAATCAGCACTATGGAGCAAGTGATGATCCCCTAATAATTTCTCAAATATTTGATAGTATTGGGTCAAAGGAGTTACAAATATATTTAAAAATTAAATTCCCAATTGAGAAAACATTACCTTAGTACATGTTACTCAATGATAAAATGTAAGCTGAAAAGTGAACTTAGCTCAGTTATGGAATCTATATTTTGAATTGTTTGTGTTTTTAAATGTTGAGAAAAAAGTAAGTAGGAATGATTTGCCTAGAAGCCAAAACCATGCCAAAGAATAAAATATTGTTTCTCTGAACATTTTATTCATAAAAACTCAAAACATCTGGATTGGATTATAGAATATAAGTATAGAATAAGAAGTGGTGTGTGAGACATTCGTATTAATACTCCTGGAATTTTATAATCTCACAGTCCCTATTTCTTTAAACATGAAACAAAGCAAGCTCATCTGGTTTTACTATTTATGTTTTATTTAGTTGTTGGGGAAAGGTGGTGAGGTGAGGTCGGAGGGAGATGTCAGAGGTGATATTGAAGGAGGCTCACATGATTTCTTTCTTTACTTTTCATACCTCAATTCCCTGCCCATTCAGTTTAGTTCCCAAGGTGTTGACAGCTGGTAATATGCTGAACTGCAATGCACTTTTCAGAAGTTATTCCTATTTCCTAACTGAGGCTTGATGGTGTGATTTGGGTTAGGTGAAAATGTGCCAAGGTTTGGGGTCCCCTGTGCCTCATCTAGGTATGTTGTAGCTCTAGGAACACAACGGTAGGAGCTAGAAACCATATTATCGACCTGTCCGATTTGTATGAATCTCCTGTTTTCAGAATGGTTCTGCACAGACCAACAAAGCAACCAATAGTCATTCTTTCTTCTGGGCTCATAATTTGTTTAAATTCCAGAGTTTTGGGGTCTAAGAGATCGAAACTACTCAGTCATACAAAATTAATAGTTGCCTACATTATAAAAATTAGTTCTGATTTATTTTTTGCAAAAAGTCACTGGAAAAAGAAAACAAAAAGTCAGTGGATCTGTGATCATGGTGGTACAGCACTTTGAATGTACTCAGTGTCACTGTCATCATTTTCGATCTCAGAAATGTTCTGAAGGTCTGTGTGTTGAGAGATGACAGAACGCTTAGGAGGTAAGGTCTAGTGAGAGGAAGTCAGATCATTGTTTGTGCTCCTGAAGGGGAAGCTGAGTCTCTGGCCCTTTTCTTTCTCTCTGCATCCTAGCTACCATGAAATACACATCTTCCTCCACCATGCACTTCCATGGTAAGGACCAATGAAATCTCCCAAACTTTGTGCTGCAATAAATGTTTCCTTCTTTTTTCCACATGTGTATGTGTGCCTGAGTGTGTTTGTATGCATGTGTGTCTGGGTACATGCTTGCATGTGTGTATGTGTGTGTGGGCACATGCATATGCATGCTTGTCTGTGTGTATGTGTGTGAGCACATGTGTGTGTGGGTACATGTGTGTATGTATGTGTGCTTGTGTGTATGTGTGTGGGTGCTTGTGTATGTATATGTGTGTTGAGCACATGAGTGTGTGTGGGTACATGTGTGTGTATGCCTGTGTGTGCATGCATGGGGGGACACATGTGAGTATGTGTGTGTGTTGGTGCATATGTATGTGAACCTGCATGTGTGTGCATGTGTGTATGCATTATGTGTATGCATGTGTGTGTGAGTACATGTGTGTGTGCCTGTGTGTGCATGCATGTGGGGGGACACATGTGAGTATGTATGTGTGTTGATGCATATGTATATGAGCCTGCATGTGTGTGCATGCATGTATACATGTGTGTATGGATGTGTATGCATGTGTGTGCACATGTGTGTGTGCCTGTGTGTGCATGCATGGGGGGACACATGTGAGTATGTGTATGTGTGTGTGTCGGTGCATATGTATGTGAGCCTGCATGTGTGGTCACATGTGTGTATGTGTCTGTTGAGGCCAGAGGCTGATGGTGAGTGTCTGATTCTCAATCACTCTCCACCTTACACTTGAGGCAAGTTCTCATTGAACGTCCAGCTCACTGATTGGGATAGACTAGCTTGCCAGCAGGGTAGGGGTGCTCCTGTCTCTGCTTCCCCAGCAGGTTTTGTGCGATCCAAGCTCATGCTTGTACAGCAAGCACTTTATCCATTGAGCTATCTCCCTAACCCAATATTTCCTTTCTATAAGTTGTTTTAGCCCAGGTATTTTGTTACAGTGACAGAAAGTTGACTACGAAAGTTACTAATGGTAAATTTAGGCTATATGTATTTTACCGTAATAAAACATTGGAAGGAGAGTTTATCTTACTCTAGTGTCTAAAAGTGATGATGATGATTGTCACTGTAGTTGTGTGGGCCCTACAAAGGTAAAATGATTTTGGCTGAGCCTGGGGCACATGCCGGTAATCCCAACACTTGAGAAGCTGAGCAAGAAAAATATCACAAGTTTGAGCTCAACCTGGATTACATAGTGAGACCCAATCTCACCAAGGAACAAGCATAGAGATAAAGGGAAAAATGAATGAGGCCTGTTAGAATAATATTCCCAATTCAAATAACTAGTTACTGACACAAAATTTTATCTATGGCAAAATTGCAGGGAAAATAAAATATTTTTCTTAGTAAAGCACATTCTATTTTGGGGGGAAGGGGTTTGGGATAGGGTATCACTCTAGCCCAGGCTGACCTGGAATTCACTATGTAGTCTCAGGGGGGCTTTGAACTCACAGGGATCCTCCTACCTCTGCTTCTTGAGTGCTGGGATTAAAGGCATGTCACCACACTCAGCTAAAGTATATTCTTAATAATGGGATTTGATCTTTGCAATAGTCAGTATTTGCAGCAAACCAAAATAAAAACTACATAAATTCCATAATTTATGTTTGTCATTTTTGTAGGTTAACTGGCAGGAACAAAAATACTGTAATACTGTAACGGAAATGAGGAATATTTTTGATGTACTCACCAATTAACTGGACATGGCCAAGGGGAACAAATCTTTGAGAAAACTTCTCTTCCAAAATAAAAACTTCCAAAAAGCAAAAAGACTGACCGTGATGGAACAGCATTATAAGCACTGTATGGCAATTGCTAAAAGGTAGTATATGGATAATGGGAATAACAGGAGATGAAGAAAGTGAAAGGAATAGAGTTATTTGAAGAAGTCAAGACTTAGGGATTCCTACATTTAATGATAGACACCAAACTACAGATCCAGGAAGCTCAGAGAACACTCAGCAGGATAAATAGCAAAACCCAACATAGTCAAACTGAAAAAAAAAATCAAAGGCAAAGAGAAAATCTTGAAATAAGCCAGGAAATGCAGACAGGGAAATGTCTAAATGGAGCTATCCTTGCCAATAGAGGGTAAATATTAAATCAGAATTCTCTTCAGAACTATGTAAGTGAAAATGAAGTGAAATAGAGTTGGAAGAAAGACATACCAAACTGGAATTCTGCATTAGCCAAAATTATCTTTCAAAACCAAGGGAGAAATTAAGTCTTTCTGACACCAACAAAATTTGAGGGGCCAGGACAGGAGGTTGATGAAGTAGATGTGGTAGCAAAACAAACCTTTTTCATTATCTCAATTTTTTGGGATAGGATGGCAATAACCAGGGTATAAGACATTTTAGAGAAGAAAATTGTACATACCCTGTTTTTATGTAACTGTGAAAAGAGCCATGCCAATAATTGTCAGGAATGGGAATGATGGAATAGAAAATTGCAGCAGAGCTTTCTACAGTAAAAGGTCACAGAGGATTCAGCAGCAACTTGATCAGATCTGTGAAAGAAAGAAATGCTGCAGGTCAAGGGAGGAGAGCAAGCTCTTACCTGGCATAGTTTAGCCAGCTGTGGTCTCAGGTGGTTTAATAACATCACCATTTGATTTCTGTATATCATCCAAATGTTAAAAATCCATAGGCTTTAAATAGGTATGAGTGGTTTAACTCAAAGTCCTGAATAAGCTAGTTCAACAATCATGATTTTTTCCTTCTCATTAGTCATGCAATTACACGTGTGGGCTTGTTGTTGGTTAGAATTGACTTTTTCCAAAGACCTTAATCTTAAAGAAGGCAGGGCTAATGCTTCTCACTCATCATTGCATCCCCAACAACCTGTGAATATTTACTAAACAAATAGCAGTCTCTCTGTCTATAAGTAGACAACCAGATATAAGGATAACAAAGCTTCTGGCAATATATAACTTGAGATAAGTCCAGAAAGCTGGATATCTAATTGCAATTTATCTGGGAAAGGAACAAAAAGAATGTAAGAGTAAAAAATAATGCAGAACCTTACACACCAATGAAGGTTGACTTGAAAAGAGAGAGATTCAGTCTGTGAAACATAAAACTTATGACAGACGCTTCCTTAAGACAGGTCAGGAAATAAAGACAACTAATTCAGTTTTAATTTCAGATAAACAATGATTCATTTCTTTGTACAATTCTTGTCTTAATAATTGCAAGGATTATACGTATACTAAGGAACATTCATGGTTTTGTGAAATTCAAATGTTTATGTATATGTTGTATTTTCCCAGGTAATTTTTAAATTATTTTTTTAATTTTTAAATTTTTTATTGTCCTTAATGAGTTACAACATTTAGTGGGCAAACAATGAGTTGTTATCCCCAAATCCCCACTGCCCTCCCCTCCCCCCTCAACTGGATAACCTACTCCATGAGCCGTCTGGATCAGTCCTTGTGACAGGGGACCATGGATAGACCAGTAATCAGCCAGGTTCTCCTGTCCGTACCTCGGGATAGTCTCCCCCACCACGGCTCTCACAGTCTTTCCGCCCCCTCGTCCGCATAGTTCCCTGAGTCGTGGTGGATGAGTAATAAGTTTGCTTTAAGGTTGTGAGCTTAGGGGTCTTTGTGTCGAAAATCGTTGGTTTCTGTTCCACTGGCTAATCCTGTGTTGATTTAATGGCTGTGGCTGTGGGCTCCTTGTTCATCCAGGCAATTTTACTCTACCCTGTAGGTAGCAACAATAGTTCCCAAAAAGAAGATGATTCAGAAAGAGTTATTTTCTCCAAGGTAAGATTTTAAAAATAATTATTAAAATGTAAAATTTCTTAAGACTTAGTAAAAAGAATCTCCTCTAGCATTTTTATTCATACGCTCTTTTTTAGTGTGTATGGTGTGTGTGTGTGTGTGTGTGTGTGTGTGTGTGTGTGTGTGTGTGTGTGTATTGGCTTGTGTGGTATATGCACGCGTGTATAGTTGTATAGTGTGTGTGGTGTAGGTATGTATGTTATAGATGTACATAGGCATGTGGGGGTCAGAGGAGAACCTCATGTGGTCCTCCTTTTTTCATTCATTCATGTATTTCCTTAAAAGAGAGTTCTTTGCTGATCCTGAAGCTTGCCATTTTCGGGAACCCTAGCAAGTCTCTGGTCTCTGTTTCCCATAGAACTGGGGTTACAGGTATGTTGTGGCTATGTCAGCTGTTAAAGTGGATGCTGGGGAATTAAGCTCAGGTATTCTCAGGCTCTCATGCTTGCATGTTCTTAACCACTGAGCAATCTCTCCAGCCCTGCCCATTTAATTATACCTGATTTTCTCGAGTTCTGTATTGTCTAGGCAATCTTGATCCTGCCTTCTGCAGTTACTTTAGGGTACCCGACCTCCAAGATTGTTGAGGAAGTGTCACGAGCAGAGACCAAAGATGAATCATATTTCCATGGTGCTTGCCTTCTGTATCTAATTTCTCACAATAGCCCAACAAATATTCCATTTCCTAAATGAGGTCAAAGTTTACACTGTGCTTCTGATGGTTGCTGTGCTATATGATGCAGCCAAGGAGGAGGACCAAAAATGCCAGCACTATTGGTGCTGACTCCAGGTCTGAGTGCAAATCCAGAGCCTATCACAACGCTGCTCCTTTTCATGTGGATGGTTCAGCATTTGATTGAAACTCACCATAAGATGCTAAATTAGAATATTTGCTAAGTTATTAATGCATAAAGATAGCAGATACTGAAACACACACATGCTGTAACTTTTAAAAGAAATAACCTGGTCTGGGAAGGTGGACCCAACATTGGATCATTCTCTTTTAAGTTCATTTCTGTTGAATACTTTTTGTTGGTTTTCTTCCACTTTATTCAGCCATTTGTTTGTAGATTCATTAAGTTTCTTGAATTGGCTTATCCTAATTGCATTTTAAAATTCTATGCCTGGAGTTTCCTCTAAGTAGTTTTAGTTTGGAGGCTCCCACTATGGGACTAGGCATATCTTGCCTAAGTTTGTTTGTTTATTATCTATCTATTTATCTATCTATCTATCTATCTATCTATCTATCTATCTATCTATCTATCATCTATCTATCTATCTATCTATCTATCTATCTATCTATCATCTATTTATTTGTGTGTGTGTGTGTGTTGGGGTTTGTCTATCTGAAGGAAATCTCTATGTCTTACTGAGAATACAGCTCAGTTGCTCTAGTGGGGTCTGTGCGGAGGCACAGTCAGTCTTGAACTTGGTGGGCAGGCTGGTGATGCATTATGGATCTGGGCTGGGCACACTGGAAGCTGAGAAGCCACTACTGGTGTGTAGGCAGGCTCCACATGGGTCTGGGCTGAGGACTGTGGGGAGTGTGACCCGTGCTATTAATGTAGGAAGTGCCAAGTCTAGAGTTCTCTCTTCTGGTGGGTGCTGAGTGGTGGCCTGGAGCGAAGACAGCAGCAAAGGGGCCTGATCCCCACTAATCCTCAATTCAAGTGAGCATGGGCCAGGGTTGAGACTGGATGGGGTGAGGAGCACTCACCTGGACCTTGGGTGACCTACTCATCTCCTGAGCTGTCTCCATGGGTCTTGGCTGGTGAGTGTGATTAGCTGGGGTGTTGCTACTCAGGACAGTGATACTAGGCAGGTTCCAGAGAAGTCTCCATGTGGGTCTGGGCTGGGGAGTGCAACCACCCTTGGCATCCTTACTTGGTAAGTCCTAGGTGGGCAGACTGAAGAGTGGCAAGAACTTCATTTCTATGTGCAAACTTAATTCCTCTTTGCCATGCATCATGACATAGTTTTCAAAGATCCTGGCAGAGGCATCTTTGGGAGGCCATTATTCTGCATCCCTATTGGTATTACTGGTGGAGCTGGAAGCCAGAGTGACCCAGTGAAAGCACATCATATAGTAATAAGACCCACAGATAGACAGGTGCCTGGAAAGATGTGTGTGAGGAGAGAGGGAGAAATACCACAACTCCTCACAGGAACATGGAAAGGGTTGCTGGCACACATCTGGCTCAACATATCAGAGTATCTTTTCCTCATGCATAATCCCAAAATCCTGTTGGATGCTATAGTATATATTTTTTCTCCTATTTATACCTTACCATATGCATAACAACTATATACAACTTCATGAAGTGCACCAAAGCAATCAAAGAAGACTAAACCTACTGCAATTGGCATAAGGAGCTACACAGAAAACCCATCCCTACCTTACGTGTCAGCCTGAGTTATGTTAGCGGGAAAAGTCATGAGGTTGGAAACATTCTCCACAATTACTTTTCATAGCAGTGCAGAGAGTAACACTTTGTAATCTGGACTCTATAGTCTTCCTGAAGACAAGCCAAATGAGGTTAATGTGGATGTCCACAAACTGTGCTTTATTCAAGTCTTTTTCAAATGCTAGAAAAGATACTTCATTATAATGTCCTCATCAGTAAAAAGAAGTCATTTTTTCTGTCATTTGGCTGAAATGTATAGCAAGTGGGATTTGGAGGATTACTGCATGATGGAAATGTCAATGTTAAATCTATAGATGGTCCCTTTAGTGCCACATGTCATAAATGAAAAGTGAGAAAGCTTGGGGAGGGGGAACATGGTGAGGCACCAGGCTGATCTTTGTTTACTTTTCTTTCCCCAACACACATGCTTGGCTGCTTTGGCTCTGGCCCCTCCACACATTCACGCATTCATGTGCCCTGGTTCAGGTCTCTCGGCTGCCTCAAGCAGTGCTGTTTCAGCAGCCTTCCCTGTCTGCATCAGGTGTCACAACTACCAGGTGACTGCCATGTTCCCCCGGAGAAGCTGGGACAGACGGGCCTGCCTTTGTCTGTGCTGGAAGAGATGGGATTGAAAACTTCACCCCAATTTGAACCCTGGAAGCCTGGGGTTTGGTTTTGCAGTCATTGTTTGACCTCTGTTGGGAGTAGGGACCTGGGTCTTTTTTGACCTTCCGCTGGATTCTTCTGTCACCTCCACAGTGCTGGCTCTGAGCAGGCAGGGCAGGGGACTGTGTTGGCATCCGTCTTCCCCATGCCCTCTTGCCACCACAGTGGCTCTGAAGGCTGTGATCTCCCTACTATCATCTTCTTGTTGGGGAAGGTGACAAGTCCCTAAGCTCTGCATAGGCCAAAGTGCTTTTTAATTTTCTGTCAGCTTATCCTAAGAATTCTAAGCTGTTACTCTCTCTCTCTCTCTCTCTCTCTCTCTCTCACACACACACACACACACACACACACACACACACTATGTGTGTTCACTTGTGTGCAGGTGATTGTGCATGTGTAACGCAGGGTTTGAAAGCTAAAGAGAAACCTTGAGTGTCATCCCTCAGGATCCTTCTAGGTGTCTCTTTAAAAATAATTTTTATTTATGAGAGCAAGAGCGAGTGAGAGAGAGGGAGGGAGAGGGAGAGGGTATGGATATGCTAGGGTCTCTTGATGCTGCAAATGAGCTCCAGACACATTTGCTTTTGTGCATCTGGCTTTACATGGATCCTGGGAAGTTGAACCCAGGCCTACAGCTTTGCAAACAAGCACATTTAACTGCCGAGTTATCTCCCCAGCCGTCTTTTTCTTTCTCTTCTTCCTTCCTCCTTTTCTCTCTCCCTCCTTCTCACCCTTCCTTTTTTTTCCTTTCTTCCCCTCTTTCTTTCTTTGTTTCTTTGTTTCTTTCCTTCCTTCCTTCTTTCTTTCGTTCATTTGTTCATTCGTTCTTTTGAAACAGGGTCTCTCACTGATCTGGAGCTCATCAAGTAATCCAGGAAGGAGACCTTAAAATCAATACTTTTCTATTTAGTTGAACTGTGTACCCTGCCAGAGTCACACATTGATGTCCTAACTCTCAATTCTCCAGGATGAGACTGCACTTCAAGACAGGACCATTGAAGCTGTAAGTCTATAGGGACATGTGTCCTTAGAAGAAGAGATTAGGGGCTAGGGAGATGGCTCAGTGGTTAAAGGGACTTGCTCCAGGTAAGGCAAGATGCAAAGTGGCACACAGGTCTGTAACCCTAATATACTTACAGCACTGGGAGGCTCTTCCCAATGACAAGCAACAATGAAAGAGACCCTGCTTTCATTAAAGAGGAAGGAGAGGACTGGAACTCTGAGGTTATCCTTTGACTATCCTGTACAGGCACTATGCCTCGTTCAAGAGACCAGGACACAGACACAAACACGCAGGGAGAAGACAGAGATCTGTCTCCAAGCAAGGAATGAGACCTCAGAGAAGTCAACCCTCCTGACACCTAGATCTTGAACTTCCAACCTCCAGGACTGTGAATCTAGAAGATTCTCCTATGTAAGCTACGTAGTTTGTGACATTTTGGTATGAGTACTGAGCAAAGGGATACAGTAACCTTCCTCAAGCTACATGCCAACTCTGATTGCTCTTCATTGTGTTTTCAGTAATATGCCCAATCATTAGTTCAAAGACTGGTATGGAGGCATGGTGGCACACACCTTTAATCTCAGCACTTGGGAGGCAGAGGCAGGAGGATCACTGTGAGTTCAAGGCCAGCCTGAGACTGCATAGTGAATTCCAGGTCAGCCTGGGCTAGAGCCAGACCCTTCCTTGAAAAACCAACAAAGAAACAAAGACTGGCATGTCTGCATCCCCTTTGGTTGTGTGCATTTACTACTGGCTGGTTGGTATTTATAAATGTTGAAGCAGTCACTCTCAGAAGTGACTTCATGCTGTCTCCAGGTGACATGTGAGGTTTTCAAAACTAAATTTTTCTTTCAAGAAAAAAAAATCGTATGCAAAAGTTTTGGGTTTGTAAAGGCAGAAGATGGGTTTCAGGAAACCAAACAAACACTAGTTTGGAAACTCCCCCACGACTGGGGCTTTCTGAGCCCTGAGCTGCCAGCCTGCAGCCTCTTAGAGCTGCAGAGGACCAAGTGAGTCCACCCTGGGGACAGGAGAGTGGGGGCGGGTGAGCAGCAGTGCAGGCTTCTCTTTCTCCTGTCTCTTCCTCTCTCTCCCCTGTTCTCTCTGTCTCTGTCTCTCTCTGTCTCTCTCTGTCTCTGTCTCTCTCTCTCTCTCCTTTCTTTCCCCAGCTGGAAGCTCTGGTTGGAAACCTGCTTGAGGTGTGCGGGGGAGGGGAGGGGTGGGGAAGGTGGGCAGCCCTGCCTTGGCAATTTCGGGGTGAGCGAGGCGCCTGCTGGCCATGTGCCCTGAAGGCGCCCACACAACTGAGCAGCAGTGTTTTCCTAAAGCCAATGCAACCCCTGAGAGTCACCTGTGATAGATGAACAGAAGAGAGAACCCGGCCTTGGGATCTTTCAAGGCCCACTCTCCATTACCGTCGTCATCTTTTCCTAAGTTTATAAGAAGCAGCATTAGCCCCAGTTCACACCTTTTATTTTTGAATTTTTACTGGGTAGCATTAGCTACAGCTTTGTCTCGTTTTTAGAAAACTACCTGGGGATGGAAAAAAAAAAACCCCACCAGTTTAGCTGTTTTTAATGTAGGTTTAAATCGAGAGAAAATAAATAAATAAATAAATAAATAGATAGATAAATAAATAAATAAATAAATAAATAAATAAATAAATAAAGGATTCCGTGTCTGACAGCTAAGGAAACGTGATCCTGGTGGCAGCCTGCACGACTTGTGACCTTGAGTGGGATCAATAGGCTGCTTCCCCTTTGTCGGGCAAAGCTGAATTCAAACTAGCTTTTTTTTTTTCCCAGCAAAGGCATTTATCTAATGATATTAAAATTTTCATTGATTATGCCCGACGTTCTCAAGATTGAAGCCTCCCAATCGGTCGCCCTCCAGCCGCCATGGAGGCTCAGCCACAAACGACTGCCGCCACCTAGGGGTCTGCGCCCGACTTCACCGCTCCTGCTTTAAAATGGGAAGAGACATCCTGTGCTCCCCAGAGAAAGTGCTTTAGGATGAATCTCTAGATTCTTCCAGGCGCACTGCACGGCAGTGAGACACACATATTGAAAGGAGCAGGAGAGACCGATTTGTTAGATACAGGCAGGGTCTGAACTAATAACGGGAACACTGTGCAGCCATCCCCAATGCTTCTCCCTGCAAAATGTCTCTCTGAAACATGCTGGCCTCTGCCTGCAGCCCACTCTAGCTGGATTAGTGCTGTTGCAAAGTGGGCTCTTGTTCTCACCAGACAAGCCCTAGAGCCTGAGTGTGATCCCCGGCTTCCACATCAAAAGCCCAGCTTGGCCCCCAGCCCTCCGCCTCTGAATGTGACAGTCCGCAAGGTCTGTCCCCTAGCACTCTGTCGGCCTTGGTGTTCCTCACTATTTTCCCATACCTGCATGGACCTGGTAAGTCTCTGAACCTCTCCTACTATTCTTGTGAACTTAGACATCAGTTTGTCTAGTCAACGAGCACCTTATATTACTGAAGTGCTCCGAGGCCATTATTGAAAACACGGAGGGGAGACTGGGTGCTGGAAAGACGGCTGAGTGGTTAGGGTGCTTGCCTGCAAAACCTAACAAGTACCCTAACCAGTACCCATGTAAAACCAGATGCACAAAAGGGGTGCATGCCTCTGGAGCTCGTTTGCAGCAGCTAGAGGCCCTGGCACGCCCATTCTCTCTCTCTCTCTCTCTCTCTCTCTCTCTCTCTCTTTCTCTCCTTGAAAATAAATAAAATTTTTTTTAAAGCATAGTGTATATATTTTTTTTTTGGAGAAGTGTGGCGAGTGGGGTGGATATGTCTGAGGAGCTCCCGAGCACTGTTCCTTTCCCCTCAGAAGAGAGCAGGGTCACCTCAGGTGGCTGTTTCAAATCTGAGAGCTTCTAGTACCTGTGAGTTATGCATCTCTAAAGACACTGTGAGCACAGGCCACTCTGGTGAGAGAAGAGAGTTCTCTGGAGTCTTGTTTAGGAAGAGCTCACCTCCACCTCTAACGCCCTCCTCTCTTCCCTGGTAAAGCCGTGCTGGGTGGAGGCTGGAACTCACACTCTGATTGTGTGGAGTTAGTTTTCAGGTCCGCTGCTCTCCTTCTGACCAGAGAATGAGTGCAGGGCAGTGAATCAATGTTCCTAAACACTCTTGAAAAGGCGAGATTTTACAAGCTTGATGTGGTAGGTGAGTGTCAACTCTCACATCACGCCCACCTACCTCACCTACCATATCCACCAATATGACTGACGGGTGGGGGCCATGATCTGCACTTTAGGGTCGTAGTGGAACTGTAAGGTTACCCATGTGACGATGAGGGCTCTGCTCAAACAACACAAAACATGGAGATTATTTTAGAGTAACCATGTAATCAGGTGAAAGCTCCCTTTGGGGGAAAATGCTCTTGATTTGCATACTGCCTCTATGTTGTGTCTGAGTTCTGTGGTGGCATTTGGGGGTTAACTCAGACTGACCTTTCTACTAGAGCTTTTAATTATGCGTAATCACCTCTGCTCTTTTTTCTGGGCTATCACTTTCATCTGAAGCTCAAAGCACTCTTCAAGCATTATTAACTCATTAAACCTTGCAACACTCCAAGGAGGCAAGGTGATTAGCCCATTTTCCGATGGGGACATAGAGGCACAGAGGAGTTCAGTAACTGCCTTGGTATGGCATGAATCAGATCAGAATTAGACAGACAGCAGAGTCCGTTCATGTTCCACCCCCAGTCTGTGTCTTAGAACCTTCCCTCCTCCTGTGAGAGAATCTAGTCACATTAGGGTTTTAGGAATTACCTCTCCCTAGTTTTAAATAGCAGTATGGAGCAATGTATGAGCATCTTGCCAAAACCAATGCCAAAAACAATTTTTTCTTCAAACTAAAGTTTGAAGAAAAATAGATACTCAAGATGATTATATATATACATATTTTTTTTACATAAAAATGGGTTTTCCCAACTAGGGAGACAAATCACATGGTAAAGTGCTTGCCTCGCAAATATGAGGACCTGAGTTTGATCTTCTGAGTCCACATCAAAACACTGGGGATGATGGCACATGCCTACCATACCCCAATGGGGAGGTGGAGGCAGCAGGGTCCTTAGAGCTCATTGCCTAACCAGTTTAGCTTACTTGTTGAGTTCCAGGTAAGTAAGAGGCCCTGCCTCAGAAAAGGATGGATGATCTTCCTAAGGATGACAGCTGAGGCTATCCCCTGACACCCACACATGTGTGCATACACACCTCCTTGGACATAAGCATACATACCCCGGTGTGCATGCACAGACATGAGCATAAAGAAAACTCAGTTATCTCAGGAGCCCTGAAAGTCTTATCATCTTCTAATAGTAACTTTCAAACGTTTTCTTCCACAAAACCAGGAAATTCCATTTGTTCAAGCAGAAATGAAACTTGAACTTCACAAGCATTAGGATTCAGGCTGAAACTGAAAAGTCTTTTTAACTTCAACAAACAACCTTTTCTCCGTTGCTTCACTTGAATGAAGGCTAGTCTCACATGGACTTCATTGTTTTTATGTTTTTTAGTGGAGCTAGAGGAGGGGATCGTCTTGGGACTGGGTTGGGTGTCAAAAGGGATAGTTAATGTTTGGGAGCCCCTGAAAGCCTGGGACCTGGGGTCAAAGGGCTGGCTTGAAAAGCAAAGCAGAAAATTCAATGAGAAGTCATGGTCTCCTTGGGCCTTTGTGTTTATTTATGATTCATTTATTTATCCCACAAATATTTAGAGAGAACCTATTCTATGCTGGTCATTGGCTGGATGCAGACAACTTTAAAGATGAGTCAGACATAATACTATCTTTCAGCACTTTGCAGGCAGCCTGGGAACAAAGAAAAGCAAGCAAGAGAACAATTATTGTAAACAGCAATAAGCAAGCGCAGAGGTATTTAAACATCCAATCAGGGTGAACTTGCTTGAATGGCATAGAGGAGGCTTGCAAAAGATGTTTCTTTTCTGAAAGAAGAGTTCATTGATGGAACTTTCCAGAGTTATGCATTTGATAAACTTTTTTATGTTTGATGCCCTTTATAGCAGCAGCAGCAGCAGACATTAACTGAATTTTTAAGATATGAGAGAAAATTATTCCAGGTTGCAGGATGCTACCACATCAGAACTAAAATCAGAAGAACATTGTAATATGTTACACAAAGCAAGATATACCTAAAAGACAGCTAGCAATAGAGTGTGACATGACCTGATTATCACATCAGAATTGAGACAATAAACAGAACAGAGATCCAGAGAAGAGAGGGTGGTAGATTGGGTTGCGAGAGTTCAGTGCAATCATGGAAACTCTGGACCTCTTGTTAGTCTGTTTTCTGCTGCTAAATCAGAAAAGCACAAGCAGAGGAATTTTATAAAGAGGAACGGACTTCTCACAGGTCTGGAGGCTGGGCAGTCCAGTGCTCACACCAGTCCCGGGTGAAGCCCCTTCTTGGCTGTCATGATGGCAGAGGGCATCACATCACAAGATTGAGGGAGTGTGCCTACTGGGGTCTCTCTTCTCCTTAGGTAGTCAGGGTTCCCATCATGGGCGCCTCTTCTAACCCCAGATACCTACAAAAGGTACCTCAAACTGCTAACAGCACGTGAATTTGGGGATTATGTCTATCACACAAACGTCTGAACCGCAAGAGACCTCAAATAAGAACCTGCTGTGCTTAGCAGAGGAAGTTTAGGAGAGAGTCCAGGTAGTAGAACCAGAAAAGGAAAAAAGACAGAAAGAGAAAAAGTGAAAAAGAGATGGAAGGTGGTGAGTCAGGGCTGGTTCAAGAGAGATACAAACATGCGCTGTACAGGTGCCTCACATGTGTCTTTCACTTTATAGTAACTGACTGGAAAGTCTTGACTTGAGTCTTCCCCAGAAAGCTGTACAGCAGCTGTCAGACCTCCTTTGCAAGCTAGGAAAGTTAAGGTCTTGTTTCAGAGAGGTAAGAGCTCCTACAGGTTTTGACCAGGTACTAGTGGATGGATACCCTGATTAGAAGTGGTTTCAATAAGGAAAAGCCCTTTCTCTCATCTAAATCGTCTGGGAGTCCAGCTCCTGCTCTCTGGTTACGCTGCCTTGCAGAGGATGGAGGAGTCCCCTCTGCCTGGGGTTTTCCATGGATGGGAGGTGTGATCTGATGTCCACACTGCTACCAGCAGGAAGCAAGAAGTTTGGTTAAAAAAGAGGTAATTTAGGTGCATATTGTCCTTCTGTACATCTTTTCTGGAAAAAAAATTCAGACCTCTGGCCTATTTTTTTAAAAATTGGGTTAGCTTTTTATTATTGGGTAATAATAGTTCCTCATATGCCCTGGATATACACATGCCTTATCAGATACATTGTTTGCAAAAATTTTGTGAGCTGTGTTTTTACTTTTTTTTTTTACAATGGTCTTTGAAATTAAAAAAGTTTTTAATTCTGATATCTCTAGTTTATATTTTGTTTACCTTTGGTATCATTTAATAAAATGGTTGGTTAATCTCAGATCACAAAGATTTATTCCCAAGTCTAGAAGTTCTAGACGTTAAAGCTCTACAGTTAGGTCTTCAAACCACTTTCAGTTAGCTTTCTCCCATGATCTTATGCAATGGTCCATGTTATATTTTTTTCATATAGATACCCCATTGTTCCAGAAACACTTGAGAAATGACTTTTTCTCACTTGAATGTTTAGGCACTCTTATTACAAATCACCTGTTGCAAATATTAGGGCTTCTCTAAGGGCTCTCCATTAGCTCCATGAATCAGCACATCTCATGCTAGTGCCACATTGTTTTGAGTAGTATAGCTTTGTAATTAGTTTGGAAATGAGGAAGTTGTGGATATTCCAGTTTAGTTATTTTTCAGGATTGTGTTGACTCATGAGTTGCATGTATTTCCATATGAGTTTGTGAATCATTTATCAATTTCTACAAAGACATCATCCATCTGAGACGGTCTTACAATGAATCTGTACATCATTATTTCCATCCTGACTAGAGTCATTTCTTCAAGTGGATACACATAGAACCCCTTCCAATTTGCTTAGTTCTCCTTTAGTCAACAATGTCTTAATGTTTTCAGAGCAAAAGTAATACATTTATTTCATTAAATTTAATTCTAAGTATTTTTGTTGATAAGTAGAACTGTTTTCTTAATTTCCTTTTAAATTTTCTCATTGATATGATATAAATGTAATTGATTATAAAAATATTTTTATTCTTAGATGAAGAGATGGCTCAGCAGTTAAGGCATTTGCCTGCAAAACAGAAGGAACCAAGTTCAATTCCCCAGTGCCTATGTAAAGCCAGATGCACAAGGTGGCACATATGTCAGGAGTTTATTTGCAGTGGCTGGAGGTCCTGGCATGCCCATTCTCTCTCTCAATCTGTCTCTTTTTCTCACTCTCTCTCAAACAAATAAATAAATAAAATATTGAAAAATATTTTATCCTGATGTTTTGAAGAATTCATTTATTAGTTTTAAAACAGATTTTATATAGATATAGATATAATTTTATTTTTTTGTGTGTGTGTGCATACATGGGGAGTCCCAAAAACAACACCAGGTGTGTCCTTACCTCTCTTTTGAGACAGTCTTTCACTGGCCTGTAGCCCACCAATTAGGTTAGACTAGCTGGCCAATGAGACTCAGGGATCTTGGAATCCCCCTGCCTCCACTCTCTGACCCTCAGTGTTGGGATTACAGACACATATCACCATACACAGAATTTGACATGGACACTGGGATTGAAATTAGGTCGTCATGTTTGAGGTTTTATAGTGTGGAAAGTAACCAGCCATGCCTGCTGCCTTGCCCTCCCTACCATGATGGACTGGATCCCCTAAAACTGTGAGCCAAGGTAAGCCCACCCTTTCTTCTTCCTTCCCTCCCTCCCTTCTTGTTTCCTTCTTTCCTTCCTTCTTTAATTGCTTCTTGTTGGGTATTTGGTCACTGCATTAAGAAAAGTCACAAATTCAAGCATCTTAACAGAAAATAGCATCGTGGTGACAGTGTCCTTTGTCAGTAAGCCTGAAATGACATTAATCCAGGAACAGCTTTGTAGCACTGTCTGGTTTCCTTGGCCACTTGTGAAGGCTAGGCAGGCAAAAGTAGGGAAGGGACTAATGTAGATCTCAAGGGCCCCACTCCAGAAGCTGCTCTTTGCTAAGGGCCAGAAGCAGGCATGAGGATTACTGGCCTCGGATGAGTCTGTTTCGTCCCTAAATTCAATTTAATTGGATGAACTGAGGTCAGTTTTATCCTGAAGAATATTGACATCTGACAGAAGTCTGATTCTTCAGAGCATTTGCAGTTATAAGTAAATATCCTTGAGGTATGTGACTTTCTAAAGAAAATTAATCAGAAGTGAGCACATCAGAATGCAGGCAGCCAGCGCAAGGCTGTGAACTGTGCCACTTCTGGAATAACAAAAGGCAAACAGGACCCTTAAGGAAATGGGCTGGCTTAGAATTATGAATCACAGAGCCCATTTCTTACAGTGATTAATGATGAATCACTCTTTTAACTTTGGATGAAATAATAGGCTGCATCTGAGGAGCCCTATTAATCATCATAAGAATTAGGCTTGTGCCAATTCATTACTGCCAGGTCGACATGTGCTAAACAGTTTAGCTGAATTTCAGGAAGGGGTGAACTTTAGGCAAGGCCTGGTTTGAAAGAATGCTAACATTATGGGTCTATTCTCACCTGGAAGGGTGGGGATTTATGAGTGAGAACAGATCCTATTTTATCATCCTTCATGTGTAGTCTTTCTCCAGAAGCATAACAAAACACCAACTACGAAGTCATGGTATTCAGCATCAGAGTACCATAGATAATTGACATTTATAATAAAATCTGATGTTTCTGTATTTTTCACTTTGCATGTTTGCTGTGTTGAGGAAGTGACTGAGAATCTCCTGGACAGTTGGGTTACAACAGACACAAAAGCCATCAAATTTAGCTTATTGTTCTTTATAGAGCAAGTTGATGCTTGCAGATTTTCTCTTTTTTTGGAAATTTCGTTTTACAGATAATAAATACCTGAGCTGCAGGCAGCATAAAATGGAAACCTGGTCCATATAGGAAGAACGTCAGACTGGATGCATCCTTTGGCCAACGTCAAAACCCTTGCGCTGAAGAGGGTTGAACAGTTGTTCCGAAAGGATGATTTCCAATAAAACTGAAAAGATGGAGTCCAGGAAAGAATGCCTGGTATTTATTTTTTATTTGCATAAAAAGAACTGGGTTTTATTATTATGTTGTGTTTCAAACAAATATTTTTTTGTTTCCCTTTTCTCTCTCCACTCTACCATGTGCCCTCCTCCCCCCACAGCCTGCTTTCTGCTTCCATAGATTTCTACATTTGCCCCACCCATCTCCTCTCCTGTGGTCTCCTATCTTGATTCGTAGTCTATATACTTACTTAAACATCCCCTTAATCTACTTATATACAACATGTGATTTTTGCCTTTCTGGACCTGGTTTACCTCACTTAGTATAATTGTTTTTTCTAATTTCCTTCATTTTTCCACAAAATTCACAACTTCACTTTCCTTTATAGCTGAGTAAAACTCCATTATGAATTGTCAGATTGTTTTTCTAGTTCCAAGAAGGATTTTAATTATCCAGTCATAAGTTGATGGACATGTAGACTAATTTCATTGTCTAGCTACCATGAATAGAGCAGCAATAAATATGGATATGCAAGGATCTCTGTAGTGGGATGGGCAGTCCTTTGGGTAAATGCCTAAGAGTAGTATAGCTGGGTTATATGACAGTTTAATTTTTAGATTTTTGAATAACCTGCACACTGATTTTCATTGACTGCACCACTTTAAACCACAACCAACAGAGAATTTGCTTTGTGTATAGTTGTTATTGGCAAAACTTTCTACAGAGGTTTTAAATTGGCTCGCTGGATTTCAAATTTCTAGTAGTTCAGATCGGTGTTGCTTCAGTATTTCTATTTCCTTACTCATATCTTGTATTGACCACCTTACTTTGCTAAGTTGATTTCTACTGTTCTCCTTCAGGATTTTCTTTTCTTCTTTGATTCTTTTGAACATACTTATACTCATTCTTTTGTCTGGCATTTCATATAATTCAGTCTCAGTGGAGGTCATTTCTGTTGAACTTATAATTTTTAGAAGAATTTTGTTTTCTTGATTTCTTATTTCTTGTATTCATTGCATAGAGATTTTTGCATCTCGAGTTATTTCAATGCTTGGGGTCTCTAGTTATCTGCTATATACTTAGACATGTAAATGAGAAGTTATATCTTCTTGAGTAGGGAATCAAAGTGCCAGGTGTGGCTTCTATATTACTCCCAGAGTAACAACAGGAGTAACCCAAGCTGTTGGATATGCCTATTATGCAAATGTCCTAGTGTCTAATTAACAGCAATGTTCCTTTTGTTTTCAGTAATTGTTGGTGGGCAAAAGAACAAGGCTGATAAAAGTATGCAAGGGTTTTGGTTACTTAGAAGTAGGAACAGTGCAAGTTGAATTAGTGTGATGGCTAGTATTAACCTTGAAATAGATGGAGGTGGCAGGAAGCTAGGAGAGGAAAGTTAGTTTCCACAGGTCTTAGAGGTTGTTGGGGCAATGGAAGGTCATAGTTATGGGGACTAGTGAGGAGGGAAGGATGTGGAAAAGGGATTGGAAAAAGAGGGAAAGTAAAAATTTTTGTGCAGGAAGAATAGTAGAAGTAATCCAATATTAGACTGGGTGAAGAAAAATACAAAATGCTTCTAAAATACAGCTGAGCAATTTATACACCCAAACAAAAGTAGCCTGGGCTATTTATGCACAGAGTGGGGATTAAAACAAACAGGCAAACTAACATATCCAATGGCCCTGAACTGGCTGAGGCTGAGATTCCTGGACTGTGATGGGTCCTAGGTTAGCCTGGGCCAGAGTGAGACCCTGCCTTCAAGACAGATGAAAAAGAATGGCACTAAATTAAGAAATATCAAAAGTGACAGAAGTTAACCCTAAAACACAACCTATTTAAGAAATGCATCATAGACTAAATGTGCATCTGATCTAACATATCAGCATTTTTTTCTTAGTGGGCCAGGTTTCAAATCTTTCCCTCCCTGAGATTCTTTTCTTTAACAACCTGCCCTGCTATGGAAAGTGCAAGCCTATATGCCTGGCTTTGGGCTATATATTGCCCTAGTGTAATAGAGCCCAGTGACTCATTGGGGTGATTTTTTCACCTATGTTGAGTGTGAAGCTGGTTCCATCTTTGGTGCGCTGTGGGCTTGGCTGGGTTGCTTCAGATCCGCTATGTTGGATGCTGTGTGAGGAAGGCGTGGCTCCAATCTCTTATTGTTCTGAGATCTCCAGAGGCTCCTGATGCTGGCCTATGGGGAGGGGAGGTGTGGAGAGTGCCTGAAGTTGCTCTGGAGCTGCTCACCTAGCCACTGTTGTCTTCTCCTTCAGTTTGTCTTTCTTTCTTTCTTTCTTTCTTTCTTTCTTTCTTTCTTTCTTTCTTTCTTTCTTTCTTTCTTTCTTTCTTTCTTTCTTTCTTTCTTTCTTTCTTTCTTTTACACCATTTAAATTCATCTTCATGCAGGGTGAGAGGTGAGGGTCTATTTTAATTCCTCTGCACATAGCTACCCAATTTTACCAGCACTACCTGTTGAATAGGATGTCATTTCCCCCAGTGTTATGTTTTGGACACTGTTGTCAAAAATCAGGTGACTATTGCTATATGGATTTATTTCCAGTCCCTGTTATATTCCGCTGATCTGGGTGTCTGTTCCTGTGCAGTTCCATGCTGTGCTGTCTTCGTCACTGTGGCTCTATGGTATAAGTTGGGCCAGGAGTGGTGGCACCTCCAGTACTGCTCTTTCTGCTTAGTTTTGTTTTGCCATGCATGGTCTTTTGTGTTTCCATATGAGTTCTGAGAAGAATGTCACTGGAACTTTAATAGGCATTGCACTGAATCTGTAGATTACCTTTGGTAATACAGCCATTTTCACAATAGTGATTTGACCAGCCCAGGAACATGGACAATCTCTTCAGTGTCCAGCATCTTCTTCTATTTCTCTTTTCAGTGTCTTAGTTTCTTTTGTAGAGCTCACATCCTTGGTGAGGCTTATTTATTTATTTATTTTGAATCTCTTGTGAATGAGACTTTTCCCTCCTAATTTCTTTATCAGCAAGCTCATTGTCAGAATATATAAAAGCTACTAGTTTTTGAGTATTGATTTGCATCTTGCAGCTTTACTGAAGGTGTTCATTAAATCTAAGAGTGATCTGGTAGACTGTGTAGTACAACTTAAATATAGAGCCATGTTGTCTGCAAATATGGATAATTTCATGTCTTCCTTTCCTGTTTTTATTCCTTTTATGTCCTTGTCTAATTCTGGTAGCTGACACTCTAAGAACTCTATTAAGAGTGGTAATAGAAGTCATTCTTATCTCACTCCAGATTTTAGAAGAAACGTTTTTAGTTTTTCTCATTCAGTATATTGCTGGCCATTGGTTTGTCATATATAGCCTTTACTAATTTGAAGAATGTTCCATCTAGTCCTAATTTGTCCTGAATGCTCATTATAAAGACATTTTGAACTTTGTCAAATGTCTTTTCTGTATCTATTGAGATGTTTATATGATTTCTGTCCTTTAGTTTTTTTATATAGCAAATTATGTTTATTAATTTAAATATGCTGAACCAACCTTGCATCCCTGAGATGAAACCAGCTTAATCATGGTTCATAATCTTCACAGTGTGTTCTTTGATCCTGTTTGCAAGTATTTTGATGGGAATTTTTGCATCTATGTTTATCAGGGAAATTGGTCTGTAGTTTTCTTTTATGTATGTGTCTTTATCTGGTTTTGGTATTAGAATAATAATAATGACTACATTGAATGAGTTTGATAGTGTTCCTTCCATTTCTATTTAGTGAAAGAGCTTGAGAAATATTACATCTTACTTAAAAGTTTGATAGAATTTGACAGTAAATCAAGTAGGTCCTGGGCTTTTCTTTATGGGAAGGCTTTAATTACCTCGTTAATGTCATTGCTTGTTATGGATCTGCTTACATTATTTTTATCGTTTGACTTTGATTTTGGTTGGTCATTGTATTAGTCAGGGTTCTCTAGAGGAAACAGAGTTGATAGAATGGATTATAGTAAGAGGGGATTTATTGGGGTAGTTTATGACAGTCCAACAATAGCAATATGCAGGCCCACAGGTGAAGAAACCAGTAGCTGTTCAGCCCATGTGGCTGGAGGCCTCAGTAGTCCCAATCCAGCCCAGAAGGCCTGAAGGCTCCCTGGGGAGCAGCTGCTCTTCAGTCCACAATGTGAGGCCCAGGAAACTGGGTTCCGATGTCCAGGAAGAGTAGGAGAGCGGGATGTGAGTGCAAGTCACGAACAAGCACCAGCACCAGCAGTCAGGGAATAGAAAGAAAAAAAGGAATTTTCCTTCCCCCCAAGCTTCCTTGTATTCAGTTCCTCTCTGGGAAGGCCCACCCACTTGGGGAAGGGCAGCTCTGGAGGAGGGACCTCCTCCTTTTGTCAATCCTTTCTGCAGCCAAACTCAGAGACCTGCCCAAGATTACTGTAGATTATTAAACAAGGCAAGTTGACAATAAACTTAACCATCACAGTCATATACTTACTATATTGTTAGCCTGCCCCTAACAATACAGCTCCATTGAGTAAAACCTAAACTGCCATCAGCTGAGGATCTATCAATTAGAACACGTTCATTTGTTTGTGGGTGACACCTGGATCAAACCGTAACAGCAACCCATGGGCAGAAAGAGAAACACCACACCCTCACCCTCGTATCCTAGCTGCTAATCTTTCTAGAAAAGAGTCTATGAGAAGGGCAAAGAAAGAGGCTTTAAAGAGGGAGATAATAAACCATATGCAATATGAAAGCGGAAGGGAGACTGTTAAGCAGGGAGGCTTAACTAGAGAAGGCAACAAGTTCGGGGAGAGAAGTATGGGAAAATGATGAACCAAAATGAAGATATATGAAAAATCCATAAAGAAACCTTATAATGGGGAAGCTAATTGAAAAATAATAAATAAATTGTTAATGGAAGTACCATATAAGTATAGATAAAACTGTTTCCAGAAACCATAGGTTATTGGTTGAAAACTCCTCCCTATGAGTGGTTGGCCAATGAGGTCACTGAAGGCCCTAAAACAATGCAGGTTGTTGCCATGGCGGTTGGTTGCCCACCACGACTAGATGGTGTTACAATTACTTTCTCATGGCTGGGATGAAACACTCTATCAGAAGCAGTTTATGGGAGGAAAGGGTTTATGTCACCTTACAGTGTCCCGAGGAAGGAAGTTTCATCGTGGTGGAGAAAGCAGGGCCAACCAGGGGCTGGGTAGCACATCTTGTCACAGCTCCTGGGAGGTAGCAGCAAGAGTGAGCTAGCTATCACGCAGAAGGGCTGTCCTAATAAACCTCAAGGTATGCCACCAAACATTGAAAACACATGAGGTGATGGGGGGCATTTCATTCAAACCAACACAGATGGTAAGATCCTAGTACTGAAGGCACCACACACTTTGGTTGCAGGACATAGAAAAATTGAATGGGATAGAAACATCCTCCCTGCTGGCTAGCCTTCATAGTGCCAGAGGGTTCTATGCAGGCTGTTGGGAGAGAATTGTCCTTAAAATTAGTGATGTTCAGGGCTGGGGAGATTGCTCAATGGTTCAAAGCATTTGCTTGTAAAGCCTGCCAGCCTGGGTTGATTCCCTAGGATCCGTGTATGTCCAGATGCACAAAGTGGCACATGCATCTGGCCTTCATTTGCAGAAGCAGGAGGACCTGGCACAGACATACTCTTTTTCTCTCTCAAATAAATAAATAAAAATATTTTTTAAAAGTGATGTTTGGCAACTGTGTAATTCATTGTTGTTGATTTTATAATTTTGCTATATAAGTGGCTTCATACTTCTCTGCTTCAACTTATTTAATCTCTATCTCTTTATCATCACGTGCTTGTCTACTATCTGTGCCTGTTTGTCTGTCTGTCCATCAATCCATCCATCCTCAGATAATATGAACAACCCAAACAATATTTGAAAGATAGGATGAAAGTAACATATGTTATTATACTTACTGTGTAAGCCTATGTACAACTACTAAAAATACTAGGAAATCTTTGAAGATTTAGCCAGGTTAGATACAAATTTGAATTCAGGGTTTGGCATTTTATGCTAATTTTATTGTTCCTTCTGGTTGTAACCCTTTCAGAAAGATATGTATTATCTGTTTTTTTTTATTATAAAATTTAGCCCTGAGTCTGGGCTTAGTACTTTAATTTTTGTTTCTGTTCTTTTTTTGCATGTAAATAATGTATTTTAACCATATTCATTCCTGCTCCCTCTCATCTCCCCTCCCACTCCTCCTGAACCATGCAGGTTTTGTGACCTCCTGAATTTATGGTTGCTTGTATGAGCATGGGTTGGGGGCTATTTGCTGGAGCATGGGCAACTTACCAGTAGCTACACCACTGAGGAAAATGACTTCCCCTCCCCAGAAACTGTTAATGGCCAATAGCTCCTCAGGAAGGGATAGCTTCCTGAGCCCCTCAAGATGGACTGTTCATGGGCCCAACTGGTCTTCATATTTTAGAAAGCCCTTCTCCTTTGCTGGGACAAGCAGCACCCCTGAGCCAGTGGCCTGGCTGTGTTCCCAGCTCAGATTCCAATTTCAGATTGCTCAGGTGACCCATGCCCATTGTTCCAGGATGCCTTGAGTGTGATCACAACCCTTCCAGACAATGCAGATAGCATTCTGCCAGATGCCCAAAGGAAGAAGAGCAAGGAAAGCATATTTTTCTTTTAGACAGGGCCTCCTGTATTCTAGGCTGGCCTTGAACTCTGTCTGTATCCGAGAGAGACTTTTAATTTCTGATCCTTTTGTCTCCACCTCCCAAGTGTGAAGTTTTATGGGGTGTTGTGCATTAAACCCGGGAATTCATGCATGCTAGGAAAGCACACTATCAGCTGACCTTCCTCAGCCCCACATATGTCACTCTGTAGTTGGGATTTTTTCTTCTTGATGAAAACCTGACCTGAGGACCTGGTGTGACAGGGAAGGACTTGGAAAGGTCCCACAGAGAGTGGCTGGTGAGGGCTGCTATGTCTTCTAGCTGGCGGTCATATCTGGGTCTTCCTTCTATTTCTCCCAGTTATTTTTGTGAGACCTTCTGCTATTCTCCTTTGTAATATTAGGACAGTACTACTTAAAAAGACTTGTGGGGCTAGGGAGATAGCTCAGTCAGTGAAGCGCTGGCCTCTCAAGTATGAAGACTGGAATTCTATCCCCAGTATGCACACAGATGCTGGGTGTGGTGACATGTGTTTATAATCCCAATGCTGGGGAGATTGAGACAGAATCCCCAGAGCTCACTGGCTAGCCAGACAAGCCTAATAGAGAACTCCAGACCAAAGAAAGACCTAAATTAAAAAGACCAAAAGAATGTAGATGATGTTACTGATGACTCCTGAAGTTGTCTTCTGGTCTTCACACGCACACATACACCAACACATATACCCACACACCACACGCGCATACGCATGTGGAAAAATAAAAGGCTTGTTCTGATGTCTACATTAAGCAATTTCCTCAAAGAGCTTGGCACCTGAATTATTGTAGCAGATACCGCTGGGGCCTCATCTAATGTAGAACCTCAAAATGAGATATCCAGTTATATGTCATTATCAAATGAACAATGAATACTTTTAAAGTTATAGCAGATAAGTATAACATTAATTATAGAATACATGATAAAATAAATATAAATGTAACATATCTATAGAAATGCAAATATGTTAATAGTCATATTGCTTTGGACATGCTTATACATAAAATTTGCTTCATTGTTCATTCAAAATTTACTCTTAGTTCCAGATCTCCCTCCACTGGCCCTGTGCATGCCTCTCAGCTGATCTGGGATTGGCTACTTATATCTCACAGCTGCCCCTTCCTCTTGGGGTCTTGGCTGAATGGGAACCCCTCACTTGGGAAGTTAATCCCTCCTCCCCACACTATACCACCAGTGGAATAATATGTAGTCCTGACTGAGGGGCAGGAAAAGGGCCATTTTCCTCTGGCAGGGACCAATCTGTGCAGAGCTGGGGATCCCTTCTGAGGGCTCAAGCTGCCAGCACACTTTATCCAGCCAAGACCATATCCTCCCAACTACCTCTGTCTCTCCTACTTGTCCCTCTCCCTTTCCAAAGGGCTTTCTCAGTCATTCCCCAGAAATCCATCTCAACCTTTAATCCTCCACGAAAGCCATGAAAGCCAGCTATCAATAAGTGTGAGTTTCCTCCTTCCTATGAGTAAAAAAATGCCAAAGTTTTAAATAATTAAATGGGATTAAATTTTTTATATAGCTTTAATTGTGGTAACATACAATTTAGCAAACCATTTCTCAAGTTTAAAGTTCAATAGTATTACATACATCACACTGTTGTGCAAACAATGTCTAGACGGTTTGAGTCTTGCACAACTGACACTCTGCACCAATTAAGCAAGACTCCATTTCCTGCTTCCCCCATTCCCTGGCAATCACATTTTTATTTTGCATCTTTAGGAACTTTACAACTTCAAATGCCCTATATAAGTAGAACCATATAATGTCACAAATATCAAAATATTTATTTGAAATTTTGGTTGAAGTATTAAATTTATAGATTTCTTTTTGAAGAGACTCAGCAATTAGTTTTGCCAATAGTAACCTGAAATTTTGCAGATTTCTTATTGACTATAAAGTAGATGTTTTTTTTTCTCTTTCCCTTGTTTTCTTCTTTTTTTCCTCTCCTTCCTCTTTCTTCTTTTTATGTGTTCCCCATGCCAGCCACTTGGTGTTTGGGTCTGAACCCAGAGCCTGTCTAGGCAAGAATTCATTGCTTGTTTTTATGAATAAAATCCTTTATATTTCAAGTGGTTTTTTAAGGATCAGAGAAAGGAAAACATATTTTGCAATTCCAGTGCCTATGGAAACCACTTTTTTAGTGTAAAAAATTTTCACATTGCATACACACACATGTACACATACCCATATGCACAGATTAATATTCAGCTTCCTCACACAATGTCTAGTGTGTTTTTCCTCTGACCATAAATGAATTTCTAGAATAAAACATGATCTTGGTGTATTTGATTTGTTATTGTATGCTTTATTAAATCGGCTAACATTTTACATGGAATTTCATAATTTCTATTATAGGTGAAAATTAGCCTATCATTTTCCTCTTCTTAGTATTTGGAACATATAATAAAGGCCTGTTATGTTGGTCAAAGAATTGTGAAAATTTATTCACTTTTTAAAGCTTTGGAATAATTCACATAGTAGAGAGATAAGACTACATTTTCCTTAAAGGTTTTAAGTAATTAGTACTTAAAACCTTATGCAAACGTTTATAAGATTAGAAACAAGGCATTTGTGACCTCATTTTTCTCAAAGATTTAGAATAGAGATCAGATTCTAATAGATTCGAGAGACAGAAACCACTTATTATGGGTGGAATCCCTGGCTGGAAAGGCAACAGGGCCAGCAAGCTTTGGACATGAGTCTGGGGCTTCCCACCACCACCAGCACATGACCTTGGCTCACCTCTCTATCTTTAATTTTTTTTCTCATTGTGTGCAAGGAGCGGGGGCAAGGAGAGAATGAGTATGAACGAGCATGCCAGGGCCTCCAGCCACTGCAAACAAACTCCAGATGCATGCACCACCCTGTGCCTCTGCCTCTATTGATGTGGGTGCTGGAGAACCAAACCCAGATGGTTAGGCTTTGCAGGCAACTGCCTTAACCTCTTAGCCATCTCTCCAGCCCCTGTATCTTTTTTTTTTAAATTTGTAACATGGATATAATCATGTAAACCTTTACCCAAGTGATAACTAGGTCGGAAACATTGTTACTAATAGAGCATTTGGCTGGCATGTGCTAGGTTTTGGGATTAATCCCCAGGATTGATCCATACCAGGAGTCTGTGGGGTGGGGAGAGGAGGAGAAACCTCTACAGATACGTAATAACTGAGTCAGCTGGGAATCCTTGGTAGTGTGATCATTATTCTTATCAACTTGATGGGATTTAGAAACATAAAGAAATAAACCTCTGGGCACATCTGTAGGGGAGTTTTTAGATTACCTTAATTGTGTCGGGAAGACCCAGGAAATATAGGTAGTGCCTTCACACAGTCTGGGGGTTCTGTATTGTATAAAATCAAAATGAGTTGGGGACCACCACTCATCTCTCTGTTTCCCAACTACAGGTACAATGGAACTACTTGCCACAAACTTCATGCCACCTCTGTCACCAAGGGCTGTGCCCTCAAACTGTGAGTCAAAGCAAAGCCTGCCTTAAGTTGCTATTGTCAGATATTTTGTTGCAACAAGGAAAAAAGTCATGAACACAGGGAGTCTCTGGACCTGAGCAGTGAGTTTTGCATACCTGGCACAGAGAGCAGCGATTCGTGAAGAGACCCACCCCTGACTCCTTTTGCATTGACTGTTGTCCTGTTCTGGTGTCTAGAGCACTAGAAGCTTTGGGTCACAAGAATAGCTCCCAAAGTGGTTATTCCGTACAGGGAAAGCTTGAGTCTTTCATTTGAGAAGCAGAGCCCTAGGGGAATGGGGTGAGTGCTCCTGGGTAACCAGGCCCACAATTTGACCTTTGAGCAAATGGGAGCATCTCTCTGGCCTTTTATAGCTGCATTGGGGGGGGGAATTGTAGGAGTGTGGTGGGCATCAGAGGTCTCTGTAAACACCAGAATAAGAAGAGAAGATATGGAATAATTCAGTAGCAGTTATCCTGCTTATATCTGCAGACTATTTTGTTGAAGCTTGAGGACTAAATCAGGCACTATGAAGCAAATGGCATGGTGTCAGTGGTACAGATGACTTTTGATGGTGGTGCTTAAGCAGAGCCAGAGCCATGTGGTTGGAGATTGATTCAGACTTGAGCTTGATAGTCCATCTACAGAAAGGTGGTTTCTTGTTGCATTATCTTGGAGGTCACCCACTTGCCCAAACTTCACTCCTTTGTGTAAAGGAGCCAAAGGTCCTCAAGAAAAAGTTGGCTCTGGGAAGTTTCTCCAGGAAGCAATTTGCTGAATCAGAGGCATGCTGTTTGGTGTCATCTAGCATGGACAACCTGGGTCAGGACTCCTGCCCTGAGGGGCCAGCTCCATGCCCACCTCAGTCCACAACTGTCACAGAGATGGTTGTGATGCCCATGCATTTTAGAGATAAGAAAGCACATAGAATACCTTAAAGCAAGAGATAAATCCTAAGGCCCTTTCCAGTATTAGAATTTATTCCTGTGTAATTTATATAACAATTTAGCATGCTAAAATTTTGGATTATTATCCACAAAGATAAGCTATTCCAAATTGTACATTTCAAAGATTCTCAAGTAAGGAGGAGTGGCTTGGGGGGGGGGCTACCAAAAGTGTTAAAGGCAGCAGATACATAAATCATATATTGTATATATACATTATACTAAGAGTCAGCTAACTTTCTGTGAAAAGGGCCAGATAGCAAATACTTTAGGGTTTGAGGCCTTTACCAGCTACTCACTTATGTCCCCATGCTGGGAGAGTCACACATGATGAAGACATGAGTGACTGGCTGCATTCCAGGAATGGATAATGAAATATGCATTTTGGATAATGTTCACGTGTCATGAAATAGTCTTCTTTGTTTCTTTCAGTCATTCAAGGAAGTGAAAAACCATTCCTAATGGGCAAGCCATGCAACAACAGGTAAGGGCCAAAGCTTTGCTGAGTTTTATGTCTCTGAGTGGAGTTGGACCTCTGGCATCAAACCCAATAGCCTGATGCACATTCAGCAGAGTGTCACTCAAAGCAAGCTGCAGAGAGCCCTCCACGTTGTGAGCCAAGTTGGCTCTTCTATATAATTGCTGTAAGTTAGCAACTTCCATAGAAATGACATAGTAAGACCTAAATAAGCCATTTTTTGTTAATGGTTCAAGAGAAAAAAAATAAAACTATTAGTAATATTTGTTTACTTGCTTTGTTTTGTGGTGTTGGTATCAAATGCAGAGCCTCTTGCATGCTAACCCACCCTATACCACTGAGCGACACCTCCAGCCCTCTGTAGCCTTATGTACTGATAAACTTGGGTTTGTTAGCAAGCTAACTATTAAACTATGTTTCTTCCTCTCCAAGCAAGATATTGAAATTACCACCTCATGCTGAGGTTTTAAAAGATGGCTGAAAGCAAAATGTATATTTACCAAGAGTTGTAAAACAGCCAAATTCTTGATATACATATGGACTAGCTTAGAAATATTTTTATAAAATGAACAATTTTAACTCTCAAAGACCCAGCTTTTGTTTCTGTACTTTTGAAATTGCACTCTCACGTCAGTGACTGGTACATACAGCTCTATATTAAACAAACAAAGACACAGCAATGGAAACAAAGATCTTCCGATGATGCTGTGGGGATACACACTGTGGTAACAGGTCAGGATGTGCCCGTGGAGCACCAAAAAATTTCAAGCAAGTTTCTGGGTTGTCATTTTCAACCACTGACAGTGCAAAGGAGTTGGACATTAGTAACTTGCTAGCATGACTACATACATTTTCTCCAGTGGAAAATTTTGGGACAAGCCCAGTAGCGCTTGGTAGAAGAGACATTAAAGCATAAGGTAGCAGAAGCTGGCAGGACAGAATCCTTGCCTCAAAATTCAGTTTTTCCTGTAGATTCAGTATAACTCGCAATAAGTTGTTCTAAGCTGTAATGTTCTGTGGTAAGTGATCTCTTATCAACACCGTGAAACATAATGAGATATCTTTAATATAATGTCGGATACCTGTAAGGTAAATAGTAGCAGCAGCTCTTTTTATTTCAATTATTGGATTGACTATGTATGTTTGTGCTTATAAATGTAAGTGTTGTAACATGTTCCAGAAAGAATCATTGAAATGTGTGATTTGTGGAACCCATACTGTTGCCATTCTGGGAAAGAAAAGTCTCACACAGATTTTATAGGAGTCAAATTTTGAGGGAACTGTGGTCTGTGAAATCAAAGAAAGACACAAGTTTCAAGTATTCTCTTTTCTGACTGTCAAAGCAAATCGTACACAAAACCAGCAGGGTAGAGTGTAGCAGAAAACATACCCTCCCACCCCCAGGCACTAATGTAGTTGGATATACATTCTATAGCTTATGTTTGCTTAAGATAGCACAGAATAAAAATTGTCAAGAGTTATAGTGGAATAAAAATATGCATAAATATATGGAAACTACTTAAATTGGATGTTTTGCCTTGGAGAATGAATCTAGGAATTAAAGACACTGAAATTTAACAGTCATACTTGATGAGGTAGAAAGCAAAAAAATCAGCATTAAAACACTAAAGTGCCCACAAGTACCAAAAACACTGAACCTTGGTAAAACTTTCTGGATTTAATTTAAAATCCCTTTGAAGAGTGTGCAGCCATTTTCTTCAGCAATAACTATGTGGCAGTCAGTTTTCAACTAGTATAAGGATGCACACAAAGCTTGTGAAGAGAAGAGGATCATTTTGGCTCACGGGTATAGAGGTTTCAGTCCATGGCATTTGGTCTCATGGCTTTGGATCAGTGGTATTCCCAATTATTGGAAGCACACTGTGGAGCAAAATGGGTCACCTCATGG
>PVHP010002982.1:7523-83185 GCA_004024765.1 Zapus hudsonius | reverse complement strand
TTCCTCCCTCCTTCCCTTCCTCTCTCTCTCTCTCTTTCTTTCTTTCTTTCTTTCTTTCTTTCTTTCTTTCTTTCTTTCTTTCTTTCTTTCTTTCGTGTACGTGTGTATTGTATGGTGTGCATGAATATATGTACACATGTTCACATGTGTGGGTGCTTATGTGTGTATGGATATGTGCTCATGGGAAGCCAGAAGTTAACGTCAAGGTGTCTTCCTCAGTAGCTCTCCACCTTATTCATTGAGATAGCTTCTCTCACTGAACCCGGAGCTCACCAATTTAGCTAGACTAGGTAACCAGCAAGACCCATGGGTCCACCTCCCCAGTACCCACCTAACATTTAAATGGTTGGGGGGAGCTGGGTTCCAAATTCTTACGCTTCTACAGAAAACAGTTTACCCAATGAGCCATCTCCCTAGACCCCTTCTCATCCTTTTAAGTTGATCGCCTTTGGTATTTTGTCATAGCCAGAAAGCCAACTGGCACAGAGGGTACTGGGCTACCTTTGTGGTTTGAAGCTCCAAGTGAGAGGTTACCATGCTGGGGAGATGTCTGGCCCGAGGCCTGGCCAGCTGGGGCCTTGGGCACAGGATGGATTTCCATGATTCTCGAGGCAGGAGGTCTGAGGTCAGGGCGGGGTTGGTTGGTGGCTCCTCCCATTCTTGTCTTCATTTGGTCTCCCTCTGCACGTGTCTATGCCCTATTTTTTTTCTCTCTCTCTCTCTTTTTAATATTTTATTTATTCATTTTCAAGCAGAGAGATAGGGAGAGAGAGAGAGAGAGAGAGAGAGAGAGAGAGAGAGAGAGAGAGAGAGAGAGTGAGCGCACCAGGGCCACCACCTTGTGGGTCTGGCTTATGTGGGTACTGGGGAATTGAACCCAGGGCCTTAGGCACTGGAGGCAAGTGCCTTAACTGCTGAGCCATCTCTCCAGCCCTCTTTCTCTCTCTTTTGGTTTTGGCTTTTTTTTTCTGAGGTAGGGTCTCGCTCTAGCCCAGGCTGACCTGGAATTCACTATGTCGTCTCAGGTTGGCCTCAAACTCATGGCAATCCTCCTACCTTTGCCTCCCGAGTGCTGGGATTAAAGGCGTGCGCCACCACGCCCTGCTTATTTTGGCTTAAAATATGTATGTATATATATATATATATATGTATTTATTTGCAAGCAAAAGAGAGATAGAAGAGAGACAGAGAGAGAATGGGTCGCCAGGGTCTCCAGCCACTGCAAATGAACTGCAGATGCATGCGCCATGGGTACTGGGGTATTGAACCAGGGTTGTCAGGCTTTGCAGGCAAGCGCCTTAACCCCTGAACCATCTCTCCAGCCCTATTTTGGCTTATTTTTTGTTGTTGTTGTTTTGAGGTAGGTTCTCACTCTAGCCCAGGCTGACCTGGAACTCACCATAGCTCAAGGCACTCTTCCTACCTTAGCCTCCCGAGTGCTGGGTTAAAGGTGTGAGCCACCTCTCTCTGTATGATGAATAGAGGTACGTGCATTCCAGGGCACGTGAGTGAAGGCCGAGGATAATTTTGGATGTTGGGCTTGGTCTTCCACCTTATTTGAGGCAGGGTCTCTGTAGTTCACTGCTATGTTCGCCAGGCTATCTGGCCTACAGCTTTGGGATTCTCCTGTCTCCACCTCCCCTTTTGCTCTGGGATTACAGACATAAACTACTACATCTGGCTTTAACCTGGGGGCTGGTCCTCACACTTGGGAGGTAAGTGTTCTATCCATGAAGCAGTCTCCCTAGCTCGCCTGAATCTCTTACACCAGGCGCTGTAACTGCATTGCTTCTTCCTTCTAAGAACTCGCCAGGCTTGGCCCTGCTTAGCTTGAGGTAAAACAAGGGCAGGTGTACTCAGGGTGCTATGCCTTGTTTCTCTGGGACCCAAGAATTGTCTTGGGCCATAGATTAAAGGTGACCAGTTCTTCTGTTTTAAGTCTGCCCTAAAGACGGCTTTGTAACTGAGTGTCCTCTTTAACTGTCCCTGTCTACAGCTGGATGGAAGCATCTGAGGGCTGGTCTGCCCAGGCTGAGGGAGGCCTGCTTAGCCTTCTGAAAACCTGGGCTGACAGAAAGGCCATGTGGGAGGGGACACTAGGGTAGGCTCAGTCCATGAGAGGGGGCACTGGGGTGAACTCAGTTCATGGGGGGGCACTGGGGTGGGCTCAGATGGGAGGGGGCACCGGGGAGGGCTCTAAGCCTCCTTGTCACCGTGTTTACCAGGGTTCTGCTCCTGCAAGGAAGGGGTCAGTCTGCCATCAGAGAGGTGGTAAATGGAGGTCCACTGGTGTTGTAGTGAGCTTCAGGTTGCTGGGATGAACATCCAAACCAGGTTCAGTTTATGGGAGGAACAGGATTTATTTCAAGCTTACAGATCTAGGGGAAGTTCCAGAATGGTGGAAGAAGCTGGCTGTCGTTCCCAGATCCAAGCAGAGAGAGAGAGAAGAAACACCACCCAGCACCACACACAAGCAAGCACAACAGCAGGAAACCGGTAGCAACAGCCAGAGCTCTGACTGCTCTCTGCAACACCTTTGGGCTAGAAATCAGATCTGCCCTTGGTGACGCCTCCTCCAGGCAGGCAGCTGGAAATACAAGTTTCAATAAAAACTATTGGGGCACGTTCTAACAACCAGCTGGTAATACAAATGTCCACAGGTGGGTTTTGCTAAGCCATCCCTCAGGTACTCATTCCCAGAACCCTGGAGTCCATGGTTTGCTCCTGAGGGAAGCAGCACAACTCTTCTTGTTGAAGACATCACTCTTGTTGCCTCCCAGCATGCTCTGTGGAGCCCTTCCATTTTGGTCTGAACCCCTACCAGTGACCCTGGATGCTGACACCTGATTGTGTGTGATTACCTGTCTGCAGGGAAAGCCATCAATGTATCACCACGTGTCCCATGCTGTGCAAGACTTTGGGCCAGGTGTCCTGGGTTCAAATTCTGACCTTACCACCAAGATGTGGGAAAATGTGTGACTCACCTCAGTCTTTCCCTCTCTAAAGTGGGAATGATAAGGACAAGCCCGACCTTAGAGAGTTGTGAGGGCTAAATGAGCAAATGCACGTGGGACACATGACACATACTGAGCATGGTGGTTGCACCTGTGCACCTGTGTACCTGTGCACCTGTGTGCATGTGTACCTGTGTGCATGTGCACCTGTGTACCTGTGTACCTGTGCACCTGTGCACCTGTGTGCATATGGAGGCTACAGGTCCATGTTGAGTGTCTTCCTTAGCCACTGTCTGCCTTATTTTTGGAGACACCTCACCAATTGTGCTGGATTAACTAGCAAGCAAGCCCCAGGGGTTCCTGTCTTTGCACACCACCATGCTCAGGTTTTATGTGGTCGCTGGGGATCAAACTCAGGTCCTCATGCACTCAATGGTATTAACACATGACCAGAAACTCAAGTTCTGCTTCTAGATTTGCCTCCACTGGTTTATGGTCCTGGGAAGCTCATGTCCCTCCTTCCCTTCAGTTACCACGGTGATCGTGATAACGATATTTATAGACCTCTCTGCCCAGCATGATACTTTGGTTGTTAGATTGTTCCTACTTATTTGATACTCAGAAGTCTGTAAAGTACATCCCTTACCCCTGTGGGTCTGTGAGCTTCTGGAAGATTCTTCCATCTCTACCCGCCTTCTTGCTATAGGCACACTGGGGTTACAGAGGTCATTCTGCAGCTCTGACTTTATGTGTGTCCTGGCTTGAATCAGATGTCCCTTATACTCATGTGTTCTGAATGCTTGATCCCAAGCTGATGACGGTTTGGGAGATGGACCCTTGCTGGAGGAGGTGTGTTGTTGGGGCGGGCTTAGGGTTGTTACAGCCAGCTCCCCCTTGCCAGAACTCGGCTTACTCTCCCGTTGCTGTTGTCCACCTGCTGTGGCAGAGGTGATGTCCAGATCCTGCTCATGCCATGCTATCCCCTGCCACCATGAAGCTTCCCCTTGAGACCATAAGCCAAAATAAAAGCTTTCCTAATATCAGCTCCTTATAGTTGGGTGCTTTGTCCTAGCAACACAGTAGTTTACAGCAGGATCCAAACTCAGGTTTTTATGCTTGCACAGTAAGCACTGTATCCACTGAGCCATCTCTCTATCTCTGTCATCCATATTATATATATATATATATATATATATATATATATATATATATATATGTATATATTGAGATGGGGTCTCTCTATGAAGTCCAGGCTTATCATCAACCAAAGCTAAGATTTCAAATGTGTGCTACCATGCCATCAGTGATTAAAAATAAAAGTGAATTACACCCTGACACCTATTGGCTATTCTAAGCCATATCCTGGTTTTGCCTTTCAATGGGTGTCTCGTTGCCTCACTGTCCCAAGATAGCTGCTAAGCATCATGTTCTCACACCATCATCCCCATCGGGAAGGATGAATGGAGCAGCCAGCAGTGTGGGGGTGTGGTGTGGGGGAGACACAGATCTTTTCTAGAAATTCCTCAGCAGTCAGACCAATGGCCAAAAGAGGGACACTGTATTGTTGACAGGCTGGGAGATAGTCATAAATGAGTGATAATATTTGCAGGCTCTGGGCATAGAGGACACTCTACCCTGGGTGGGAACTCTGTCAGGGAAGGCCAAGTGACACTCGGGCACAGAGGGGACTTTCAAACCTCAGCCAGCTCCAGGTCCCTCCAGGACATCACTGTATTCATTTTACCAGCATTCTCAGCAAGCGCACCCTCACCACAGACAGGACTCAGGGCACGAGGTAGTAGCATGTCCTGGCTGACCCCAGCCAAGCACACCTCTTTTGGGGAGCCCTGCTTTTGTCTCTGGCTTGCTCCTGGGCTCAGCACCCCAATTTTTCTTCTGTGGATCCCTCCTGATACTCTTCTTTCTTTTTAAACATGGGGTGTCAGTATAGCCTAGGCTGACCTGGAACTCATTCTGTAGCCCAGACTGGCACAAACTCACCTCCCTCAGCCTCCTGAGTGCTGGACTGAAGGCATGCACCACCATGCCTGGCTACAATTCTTTATTCAGCTCAGTTGTCCTCACAATGGCTCACTGCATGCTAACACCAGAGGTGTGGACAGTACATGATGGCTAAATCAGGGGGGTGAACATATCCATCTCTTTAAACATTAAAAAAGAATTATCGGGGACTGGGGGAACAAAGTTTCATTCTTTAGCCTAGGCTGGCCTGGAACTCAGCATGTAGTTCAGGCTGGCCTCAGACTCCTGAGTACTGGGAGTACAGGTATGAGCTCCCATTCCCAGCTTAAATATATGTTGATTAACACAGTATGAGTATTTCTGGGCCCAATAGGATATTTCATTGTTCCTTTTTATCTGTTTTTGAAACAGGGTCTTGCTACCTTGGAATTCTGGCAATCCTCCTGCCTCGGCCTTCGGAGTGCTGGGGTTGTAGGTGTGTGCCACCATGCCCGACTCTTTTGCTGCTCTTAAAGGTTTGGTATTTTGTTGTGGACTCTTTTGTGGGTACACTTTTGTCATTGATCCTTCTGGTGCACCCCTGCATATACCCCTCCTTTAGGGTGCTCCCTGGGTCCTGAATTGGCCCAGTAGGTTCCTGTGTGGTACCAGGATACTCTGTTCCTCCCACTGTGTCTGCCCTGAACCTGAAGCCCCAGGAGACCAGACTGGTCACTGTGGCTCTGCCCAGCACAAAGCTGGCTCATGTAGCTGCCTGCCATATGGCTCATCCCTTCACTAGGGGCAGACACAAGGCAGATCTCAGAAGCAGGAGGACAGAAGTCATCACTTCAGTCCCTATCCAGGATAGTCTCAGTGCTCCCTGGCCCTGAGCCTCCTCCCCAGTCCTCACACTGTGGGGTTAGGTCCTCGTGAGTCTCTGGTCCCCAAAGCATAGGGTGCAGGGCAAGGAGCTGACTTTGGCTGACTTGGAATCTTGGCTTATCCACTTCCTGGCTTCATTTTCCTCATTTGTAAAGTGGACACACAAATTCTTAGTTCACGAGGCTCTTGTGAGAGCTGATGATATCCATACTGTCCAGAACCCAGTGTCACCAATAAGTCCTTGCCTATCCTCCCAATGGGACTGTATGTGGGGCTCCCGCAGGGTTTGCTCTGTCTGGGTGGGGGGGAGAGGGGACACTAGGCATGCTGCACGACCCAGTGGCTTCAGTGAAGACTGGGCTTGGCATTCCCAGGCAGCAAATCTCAGAGTTCACGGAGCCATCTGGGAAGTGACATGCAATGAGACCTAGGACATTTGTCCCTGGCTTCCTAGGCCAGCTGGATGAATGCAGATGGACCAGCATCCCCCTTGACCAATCCACATACACGGAGATGATGTGGCCCAGATAGGCCAAATGACTTGTCCAAAGTCACACAGCAGTTAGTCCCAGACCTCCAGCTCCATGGCCTCCTTCAAGAGCATCTCTTAGCCTCCTTTTGGGTGTAATGACTTAGACACGAGCCACTTCATTCTCCAGGTGACACAGAGCTGCCACTCCTGACTACTGTCCCAGCTCTGCTAGAGGAGTCCTGGAGAGGGTATTTAGACCTCTGAATGAGGGTGTCTTTGATGGAGCCTCTGCTGAGCTGGGGCCTTAGCTGCCTGGCCTTCCTCCCCACATGTCCACGCAGGCAGAGCGCATCCAGAGGAGACACCTTAGTGTCACCAGCCTGTCTTCTTCCTCCCTGGGTTCAGCACCATGACAGGTGCAAAGACTCTGTCCATTTAACAGCAGACATAATAGAGGCTGGAAATGGGGGAAACACAGCCAACTCAGGACTGTGCTTGGTGCCTGGGGCTCCCACAAACTCTTTCAGAGTCCTGTGCCACACACACTACTAGCAGCATGAACCCCACTTACCTGGGGTCCTCAGTGCCATGCTGGGAGGAAGGGAAGGAACAATAATCCCATCTCCTTTATCAGAGGACATATTTCTTGTCTAATGTTACATCAGCAGTAAGTGAGTCAGATGGGTTAACCCTGCTTAGGCTGTTGGGCCTACACAGCAGAGGGTCCTTCCCATGATGCTCAGGGTCTTACACCCTGGGCTGAGGGAAGTTGAGGGAGACTGGCAGTGGCAGCCTGTGTCCCATGAGGGGCAAGTGGAATGCAGCCCTGGGCAGGGACACAGCTGTGAACACCTCACAGCTCAGGAGGAGACATGCCATTCTCCCATGTTGAGTCCAGGTCAGGAGTCCAAGAAAGTCAAGGTCCCGGGTAAGAAGGAGAGGGAGAGATCACCCTTCCTTCCACAGCCCACAGGCCGAGGGCTGGGCCATGCTTCTTCTGAGCTCCAGAAGTTGGAGGGGTAGAGGACTCCATAAAGGAGCTGGGCAGCTTCCGCCTCCCTGGAGAGTCTCCCTGGGCTTTTGGAGTTATCCCCAACTGCAGATGGCCTCTGGCCTGTGTGCAATGACTCTGTCCATTTAACAGCAGACATAATAGAGGCTGGAAATGGGGGAAATAGAGAAGACAGCTTTTTGGTCCCTATACAGCTTCCCCCCCCCTTCCACACACACCCCTGGCCTTGTCCAGGCTGGGTGCTTTGGAGTCAGACTTCTACTTTACATTTTAGCTCTGCCATGTGGGGACAGAGACCAGGCTTCCAGAAGATACCTAGGGAACCATCATGAGCAGAGTTAGCATGGAGAAAGGTGGAGGGAAGGGCAAAGACTGCTGATTCCAGGTGAGAGGAGGTGGGACGCTGTGGTGCTTTCAATCAGGTGTCCCCCATAAATGCATGTGTCCTGAATGCTTGGTCCTCAGCTGGTGACAATTTGGGAGGTGGAGCCTTGCTGGAGGAGGTACATTGTTGGGGGTGGGCTTCGGGGCCTTATAGACTGCTCCCCCTTGCCAGAGTTCAGCTCACTGCTGTTGTCCACCTGCTGTGGCAGAGGTGATGTCCAGCCTCTGCTCACGCCATGCTTTCCCCTGGCATCATGAAGCTTCCCCTCAAGACTCTAAGCCAGAATAAAAACTTTCTTCCCCTCAGCTGCTTTTGGCTGGTGCTTTGTCCCAGCAACAAGGAAGTGGGGACCAGGGCTGATCTTGAAGCCCTGCTTACTGAGGCCAAGGTGTCTTCTGGGAGCCACAGAAAGTTCTACACAGGGAGAGGCCAGTCAGATTAAATGCTAGGCCCCTGTAGTCTGCCATGGGATTTTGTGTCTCCTCCTCTCTGGCCTAGAATTCCTCCTTTAGCCAAGAAGGCACCGGAGTGTTGGTTCTTTGGTTCTGGGGCTCAGTTAGGATGCAGAGCCCAGGCGCAGGTCAACAGAATTCCTGTCCCTTGGGGGTGATCTTGTGGGCACAGGAGATTGCTCCAGCAGGGCATCTCCTGTGGGCCAGCAATGTGTCATGAGACAGCAGGACCTCACCTGGACCTTCCTGCGTCATCCCAGGTTCTGCTTCCGTCCTGTGGGCCTCACATCCTGTGGGTTTTTTGATGTTTTTTATTTAGTTTATTTTATTTGCAAGCAGAGAGAGACGAACAGAACGGGCTAGCCACCACAAATAAACTCTAGATGCATACGCAGCTTTGTGCTGCTGGCTTTTTGTGGGTACTGGGGAATTGAACCCAGTCCATTAGGCTTTGCAGGCAAGCACCTTAACCACCGAGCCATCTTTCTAGCTCCTACCCCCAGACTCTCGGACTCTTGCTGGGGAGGCAACAGTCTTGTTGAGTACTGTTGGAGGAAGTGGATTGGGAGGTTTGAGGAAGGAACCATCAGCTGGAGGGGGAAGAGGTGGAAAGCACCAGTTTTTTTTTTTCCAGGTAGGGTCTCGCTCTAGACCAGACTGACCTGGAATTTACTATGTAGTCTTAGGCTGGCCTCGTTTCAGAGGCCTGTCTGTGGTATAGGGATGTCTTTCCTGAGTTCATTTTCCCAAAGCCTCCAGGCAGGTCTGCTCTACCAGAAGGAGCAGGAGGGGGGCAGAACTTCACACTGAAATGCCACTTTGTAGGTGACCTTTGGCATCACAAGCTCCTGGGCTGAGGGGTAACCACCACCAGTGTTTCCCCTCACTAGACAGGGCAGGACACAGGTTGTGGAATAGTTTTGCTCCAGCCTAAGCAGTAAATCAGAAGGCTAGAGACTCATTCATGGACCTCATTGTCCTCTTCCTGGTGTACAAAGCATTTATTGAGCACCTGCTGCATACACAGTGTCCTTGGGAGCTCAATGGCTCTCAGAGGTATGTGGAACCCTGAGTGATGGGGTTGGGTCCTTGGTGAGCTACTTGGGGGTGGCCAGCAGATATCTCTTCCCTGATCTGACACCCAATCCCAGGCACCCTAGCTCTGCAGCCTGAGCCTTTCCTGGCGGAACAGGTTTACCTGGGCACCAATGCACGTCTGGGTATTTCCCATGAGTCAGATATTCTGGGTGTCTTTTCAAACCTTTCCCTCCCCTTTCCAGCCCAAGCTCACCTCCCTCCTGCTCTTTCTCCTCTCTTCCCTCCACCCTGCTTCATAAATTCTTTTCCTGGGGCTCCTGCCAAGGAGCTGAGTAAAGGGGATGGGAGAGGGGGGGTGCACATCATGGAGGCTGTGGGCAGGTTAGGAGATTGGAGACCATTGCAGAGTAACTGCCTGGGAGGGAAGGCTGTGTGACCAGGCCTCTAGAATGTCATCTCCCCGCAGAGGGAGGGTAAGGAGAGCTGGCCTAGGGATCCCTGGCCATGGCTACTGTATGACCTGTCATTGGAGCCTCAGTGGCCCATTCTGAAGAGGATGGATTAGCACCTGAAGGCTAGGAGCCTCTTTGCAGCCCATACTAAGAGTAAGGAGGGAGTTGTTAACAAGGGGCTCTGAAAAGGGTCCCCTGATGGGAGGACCATACTGACCCCCCAGGGGCCCTGGGATGGGAGCAGTGATAAAAGTGATTATAGTTAAGGTCTCTCAACAAACTGCCCTGGCTCTCCAGGTGAGTTGGATTCCAGAACCTCTCCTTGGTCAAGTGACAGGCTGGGAGTTTTGAGAAAACAGCCACCAGTAAGTGTGTGGAGTGCAGTGAGCAGAGCAGGTTAGGGGGAGAGGCCCTGCCCCTCGCAGAGCCTGAACTGTGTGCGTGTGATTGTGTGTGTGAGTGTGCACCCAGCTCGTGTCCCTGTGACCCACAGCATCTTGGCTTTTGTCGACCCTGCATGAGTACCTGCTGTGTGCCCATGGGGAGACCCTGGGTCTCTGTGTGTGGCCATGAACAGCATCTCAGGAGTGGGGAAGAAAAGTCCTCATGACATCCATGGGCCTGCATGCTACATGGGCCTTTGTTTGGAAGTTTGGAGACCTACTGTGGACTCGCTGGGAGGTCTCTGGGTGAGCTATAGCCCTACTCAGGGCCCTTGAGGAAATGCCATCAGGCAGCAGTTCTTCCCAGGCCATCTCTGTGTGGCATGTCCTGTGTGGCAAGATCAGCATTATTTGACCTTAGAAGGTTGATACTGAAACCCTCACCCCAGTTGTCACACCTGGTAAGTTGGTTCTGGATGCCCTGCTAAGAGCTTGATCCATAGGCCACCCAGTAGTCCCTGGGTGTGAGGCACCTCTAACTGGCAGCTGACAGCCCGATCCACCTTTCATCGATCCCCTACACTGCCCTGCTCAGCCAGAGGAGGTTGGGTGTGACACTCACACCCCAGGGTGCTGGTCCAGCCTGGGTTGATCTCCAAGGATCCTAGTGTTCCAGGACTTGAGACTCCCAGATTGAAGCATGCGGTCCAGAGTGATAAACGCCATAGGAGGAGTGAGGCGGCCGGGCGGAAGAGGGAAGAACCAAGGTGTTTTGGGCTGAATCGTCCCATCTTGGTCACCCCAGTATTCGCCTCACCCTGAGATCCCCAGAGGCACTAGCCATGCTGTCCTAGGTGGCACAGGCTGCCAGCTGCTCAGGCCACAGTGCCCACGAGCTGGTGCAGCCCCTGCTTCCACATGGGCTGTGGGGGAACAACGGGGAGACCCACTGTTGCTCTCTAAGGGAAGGAACAGAGTTTTCTATTCTCCTCGCCCCTGTTCTAGAAGGAGGAGGTGGAGGAGTCCGGGCAGTGATCAGGAAGGGGAAGTTCAGTTTGGTGACATTAATAGACCCAGGCGCACTCATAAAGGTTGGAGCAAACCCAGACCTGGTGCAGGGTGCTGCCAAGGAATGTGGAGACCCTGGCTTGAAGCCAGTTGGCAGCCTGCTGGCCTGGCCCCCAGCTGTGGAGATCAGGCTGGGCCCTGCTCTAAGTTACTCCAAACTGCAAAGAACAGTGGCTTTCAGGCCAGGCCAGGCCTTGCCTCAAGTGACTCCATTTTACAGAGCAGCAGTTGACTGTTTTGAGTGCTAAGGCAGAATACCCCTGTATCTCCTTTTAGAGATGGCTCAGTGGTTAAAGGTGCTTGCTTGCAAGTCTGTCAACCTGAGTTTGACCCTCCTCAGCATGCACAGAAAGCCATGTCTATGGTGAGGGGAGGCAGAGCCAGATAGTCCGGAAAGCAGCAAGAGACGGCCAAAGACAGTCGAAGGAGAGGAGAAACACCCCAAGGCTGTCCTCTGGTCTCCACACATGTGACATAGTAGTCCCATATCCATACACCTCTCTGTCACTCTCTCTCTGTCTCTGTCTCTCTCTCTCTCACACACACAAATATTAAAAATAGAAAAAAAAAACCCTACCTCAGAAAAGCCAGGCCCATGAACCTACAGAACACACCAGACCTACAACTCACACCTGGATCATGAAAAGAGGGTCGCCTCACACTGGGGGGCAGTAGCTCACAATGATCTGCCATCAGAAGACCTGGTTGATAGGTGGTTGTCCCCAGGGTCCCAGCCCAGCACAGTCCCCACTATGTTTGAATTTCCTTGAATGACATCTTCCTTGAGCCTGTTGGGCTAAGTGCTTTGATATCTTGTCTGTCCCACTCCCCTAGTCACGCCCTGCATCTGTGTGTGTGTGTGTGTGTGTGTGTGTGTGTGTGTGTGTGATTGTGTGAAATGAAATGTGTGGGCTGAGTCAGTATTAATCACTGAGATTGGAATACAGGGTTGGGGGTGTGGCTCAGTGGGGTGAGTACTTGCCTAGCATACATGTAGCTCTGGGTTCCATCCCCAGCACCACATATACCAGACATGGTGGCAAAGGCCTGTCATCTCAGCATTCAGAGGTGGGGAAAGGAGAAGCAGAAATTCAAGGTCATCCTCAGCTATGTAGCAAGTTTGAGGCTAGCCTGGGCTCCCTGAAACCTCATGATGGTTTATATTGATTGAATCACCTGTGAGGGATTTCCTAGATTAGGTTAATTGAGGTGGGAAGACCCACCTTAACTGTGGGCAGCACCATCCCAGTGGGTCCTGGATTGGATAAAAAGGAGAGATCTGCCTAAGCAGCATCATTCATCGTTCTCTGCCTCCTTCCTGAAGGCTGAAGATGAACAGCCCCTCAAGCTCCCGCCACCATGCCTTCCCTGCCTTGATGGACTGTAAACTGAAATACACATTTCTTCTCTTTTAAACTGATTTAGCAATGATAAGGTAACTAATACAGACCCTGTTCCAAAAAAAAAAAAAAAAAAAAAAAAAAAAAAAAAAAAAAAAAAAAAAAAAAAAAAAAAAAAAAAAAAAAAGAAAGAAAGAAAATAAAAGAAGAAAACCAGACTGGATCAAAGGCATCTGTGATAGTTACACCTGTCAAGTGAAGTCAACAACATCTGGTGAATTACAACCAACTAAATTGATGTAGTGTGTGAATTATTATTCAGTAAATTCTGATCTTGTGGAAAGATACTAACATGCTTATGTTTTTTTTTTCTTTTTTGTTTGTTTTTCAAGGTAGGGTCTCACTCTAGCCCAGGCTGACCTGGAAGTCACTATGTAGTCCCAGGGTGGCCTCGAACTCACAGCGATCCTCCTACCTCTGTCTCCTGAGTGCTGGGATTAAAGGTGTATGCCACCACGCCCAGCTCAAACATGCTCAAGTTTCTAAATAGTTTCCTCAGGACATCAGCACAATATGGGGTAGTGGTGGTGCTGGTGCAGACTGTGCAAGAAGCAGAGGACCACACCATGTGCTGAGAGCTGAGGGTGGGGAAGTGTGGGATGCAGTCCCTTCCTGGGGGAGTCTGGGGTCTGGGAGAGCTGGGAACCCAGGAGAGGCTAGGGGACATGGGTGCTTAGTCTCCTCAGGGCATGTTGGGGGGGGTCTTCTTAACCTTAATGCAGAAATCAGAAGTAACGTTTCCAGGCTGTGCCCTCAAAGATCTGACCCAGATTCCTTGTCCTTCCTGCAGCTGGCTCTGTCGTCACTGCTCCTCGTCATTGCCCTCCCAATTACCTGTCCATCCCCCCCACCCCGGGGATTCTTTCAGTCCCCCAAACAATCTGTTTCTATCTGTGATGGTTTCATCCAGGTGTCCTCCACAAATGAATGTGTTCTGAATGCTCAATCCCCAGCTGATGGCAACTTTGGAATTGGAACCTTGTTGGAGGTGTGTTGTTGGGGGCGGGCTTATGGGGGTTATAGTCAGCTCCCCCTTGCCAGCATTTGGCACACTGTCCTGTTGCTATTGTCCACCTGATGTTGGCCAGGAGGTGATGTCCAGCCTCTGCTCATGCCATCATTTCCCCTGCCATCATAGAGCTTCCCCTCGAGTCTGTAAGCCAACATAAACCCATTCCTCCACAAGTTGCTTCTGGTTGGCTTTTTTGTCACAGCAGCAAGAAGGTTGACCACACCACCACCTCAAGACCTCTGCTTAGCTCATGCTCACTTCCTGGAGGCCTCCCAGCCCTCACGCTGCACTCCGTTGAACTCCTTCCAGCCTCTGCTGAGAGACCTTCCAGAACTGCTCAACATGTCAAGTGGATCATAATTGATTTCATTTGTCTGTGGAGGTCTTGTCACTTCTCAGCCACTGGCTTGTCACCTAACAGAGCAGGCAAGAGCCATGTGGTGCTTCATAAATGTTTGCTGATAGACAGCAAACATTGGTTGAGTGACATGTGAAGGAGATAATGGCTAACCTGCCTTAGGAAGGTAGAGTAGGAGCTGGAAAAACAAAGCAAAGATGTGTTAAGCTCTAATAACAGAAAGCCCAGTGATCAGTAACTTAAACAGGTTATTTACTTAGCAGTTTCTGGACATAGGTTGTTGTAAGGTTGCCTCATCAGTGTCCATATCCGTAGGCACCGTGGTTCTTGCCATCCTTCCATCCTGACACCCTCAGCATGTTCAAGCTTGACACTTTACGGTTCCAAGATGGATGCCACAGCTCCAGGCATCGTAGCCTCTCACAACAGTGTCCAAGATAGGAAGGGAGGTAAGGGAACAAAAGGAAACTTTTCTTTTAAAAATATTTTTCTATTTATTTTCAAGCAGAGAGAGTGAGAGAGGCAGACAGAGAGAATGGGTGCACCAGGGCCTCCAGCCACTGCAAATGGACTCCAGATGCATGTGCCACTTTGTGCTTTCCATGGGTCCTGAGGAATCGAACTCAGGTCATTAGGCTTCACAGGCATGTGCCTTAACCATTAAGGTATCCAGTCCAAGGAGCCTTCTCTTCATCAGCCCTTGGGTTCAGGAAAGTCTTGACCTTGAAGCACATTGTCATCTCCTCCCAACCCCCAGAGATTCCTTTGACGCCATTGGCACTTGGACCAGAACTCACTCAAAATAATGTAACGGTCTTCTGGGTTGTATGCAACTCAGCCTGGAAAGTTCTGGTAGAGGAGAACCGAGCCGGCTCATTGCCTCTTGGCAAGGTGGGGATGGCAGGGTTCTAATCCCAGGGCCTCTTCATCCTGGTTATTTGGGAATACAAACCACAGAGAGGCTAAGGAATGTTCAAGATCATACAGGAAACTAGAAGGGAATAGAACTCAGCACTCCTCTCTTCCTCAGCCCAGAACTTGGGGCACCCATGGAACACCCCATGTTGTCCCTCTCAGCTCTCATAGTCTTCATCAACTCTGTACTATCATTGACATCTTTCCCGCCAAATTGTCAGTTCTCCAAGGGAAGATCTGTGGGTCTGCCTACCACTACCTCCTCAGCACCAGGATGGGGCCTGACACTGTTGAGTGAATGAATGAATGAATGAATGAAAGTTTCACCGTGTATTCAGGAATATCCTCAATCTGGTCTACTAGAAAATCCACACACGTGGAGACTTGGGCCCTTAGCCTGAGCTGGTCAATAGTAAAAGCAACAGTTGTACTTGTGTAGAAAGACAGTGGCCAGTCCTTGGGCAGAGGCTCTGGGAGAGAGCCCAGCTCTCGGCAGAGCTGTCTGGAAAGCAACTGGTTGCTGAAGGAGTGGCACGCTGCTCCCATAGGAGAGGTGTCCCTTGCTCAGATGGGCTGGGTATGTGAGCAATGAATACCTGGAGGCAAAGACCCCTGGAAGATTCTGCATCAGATACACAGATACTTCAAGAGCGGCTATGAACACCATCCCTAGAGTTCCCACAGCCAGGAGAAATGAAGACACAGAGAAGGTAAGTAACTTGTCCAAGACACTACAGCTTGCTGATGGTGGAGCCTGGACTCCAGTCCCTTCTCTTAACCCCTGGACCACACTCCTGACAGCCTCTTGCTTTCAAAGGCTCTGAGAATTTGACTCTGGCATAGCCATGAGTTCTGTGACTCAGAGCCAGCCCAGGGATTCTGTGAGGCTTACACTGTGAGACTGAAAGCCTACAGTGTCACCATTATTAGTGACAGGCCAGCCTGGTCCCTCTTGTGATCTTTCCAGCTTGCTCTGATCTTTTTCGTGTCATGCCTGTCCCTCTGCTGCATCCTGGTATTGCTTGCCAGAGGTACCAGCCTCCTTCAGGCCCCACCTATTTCCTTCAGCTCCTGACCTTGATGACCTGAGAGCCTCCCCATACCTTCCCCCCAGGTGTGACCAATGGGGAGGGCGTTGCTCTGGAGGCATAGGAGGCAGGAGTCCTAGAATAAGCAGGGAGGAAGGGGACAGTGGGCGTTGCTGGCATTCAGCAATCTCACCCCTTGAGTTCTGTCCCTGGGCCCAATAGGAGGCCTAAGGAATTGTCACCAACCCAGGTTCCCAGTGAGAAGCCTTCCGTACACCTCCCAGGCAGCATATGGGAGAACCCAGCATCCAGAACTTTCCCCTTTATGTGGATCCTTTCTGTGCATGGGTTATTTTAATTATCATCCCATTTCTAGGGCAGCTGAGTTCCCTCACCAAAACAACCAGGTCCTTAGATATGCAGTGGGTTCCCTACCAGCCTTCCCAAATGCTCTTCTCTCTCTCTCTCTCTCTCTCTCTCTCTCTCTCTCTCTCTCTCTCTCTCTCTCTCTCTCTCTCTCTCTCTCTCTCTCTGTCTGTCTTTTGAGGTAGGCTCTCACTCTAGCCCAGGCTGATCTGGAACTGACTTTGTAGTCCCAGTCTGGCCTCGAACTTGCAGCAATCCTCCTACCTCAGCATCCACCATGCCCGGCTTATACTTCTTTTCTAGGGGATCACTTCAAGAGTGAATGAAGGATTCCTGATCTCCCACACAGAGCAGAGGCAGAGGGACAGAGGGATTGAGAAACACAGACATGTCAGCCCAGAGTATAGATTCTCCCCATCCTGTTCCAGAATGAATATGTGTGGGGAACATGGTCACTGTTGTGAGAATGATGACACGTGGGGCTCCTGGCCGGTCTGAGCATCTCTTCTCAACCTCCAAAGGTCCATAATGGCTGACCTAGTCCTGTGGTTATTAAGCTATTCAGAACCTCCAAGCACTTGGGGAGGTCTGGCACCTCTGGGAGGTGTACAGCCTGTAGCCTTTGTCAGCAGCAGCTGCCTCAGTGACCAGCTCTGATCTCAAATGAGCCCTGTTCTGGTCACATAGCTGTTGGGCACTGTGGCAGCAGGCAGGGGCTTAGCCAGGATGGCTGCTCACTCTGGCACTGGGGAGGCTTTCAGGGATGGAGCTGCTGGCAGAACCTCTTCTGTAAGGGAGGAGCTGCTAGCCCAGGTGGGCTGAGGAGGCTGGAGATGCTTAGAGATACACAGTCTGTGCAGGCGTGGCTGCTCGCTCCCTTGCGCTCCTGCCTGGGGTTGTGATCAGGGCTATTCATCACACTCCCTAGGTGATGGTGGCTGGCTGCAGACCACTGCTAGCTCCACTGGATTTCATCAGCCTGAAGTGTGGGGGAAGCAAAGGAGGGGTGAGAGCAGAAGGAGCCTGCCACCACCCCATTCAGAGGTTCTGGGACATGTGAGGCAAGTGAGGTACAGTGGACAATAGTGTCAGTGGTGGTGTCATTTTGAGCCTTGCCTGTGGCCAGCGATGAAGAGTACCTTCATGCCTTTTGCCTCTACACCCTACTGGACCCTCTTCCACCCACTCAAGTCTTCCAGGTCTCTGCCAAAGACAGGGGTCACAGCCTGCTCCACTCAAGAGATCCCTACCTCAGGTGTGATTCTAATCCAGATGTGATCTCTATCCCAGATGTGATGACCTCTAGCTCAGGTGTGATCACTGTCCTGGATGTGATTTCTTCCCCAGTATCATCTCTTCCCCAAGTGTAATCTGTGCCCCAGGTGTGATCCCTGGTCCTAGGTGTGATTTCTATCCCCAGGTGTGATCACTGTCCTGGATGTGATTTCTTCCTCAATATCATCTCTGTGTAATCTGTGCCCCAGGTGTGATCCCTGGTCCTAGGGGTGATCTCTATCCCCAGGTGTGATCCCTGGTCCTAGGTGTGATCTCTATCCCAGTTTTTATCTGTGCACCAGGTGTGATCCATGCCCAGGCATGATCTCTGTCCAAGGTGTGTTCTCTTACCCAGTTGTCATCTCTGCCTAAGTGTGACCCATGTCCGGGAGTGATCTGGGAGTCCTGCTCTCTACCCTGGCACTTCTTGTCAAGGAGAAGACATATCCTAGCGGTCACACTTGGACATCTGACCCTAGGTCCCAGTGCCAGGCAGAGCACATGCTGTCACATGGGCACAGTCTGATTGGGAGGGGGGCTCTCCACAGGCAGAGAGACCCAGATTGAATCCCAGCTCTGCCCTCACCAGAGCCTCCCTGTAGACCAGTTAGGTTGCCTCACCAAATCCAGATTCTTGGCTTTTTATGACTATAGATAAGCCCACCCATTCCACTCACTCCACTGTGGGCCTCTCTGTCCTGGGTTTGGCAGTTCTGTCTTCCTTTGGGGAGGCTCACCCAACTGGCCCAGCCTGACTTGGATGCCCCAGGCTCTGCTAATCTTGACCATTCCACTGCCTTCCCTGGCCTGTCACCAAGCTCACTACAGACTTTGATGTCTGCACTCTGCAGCATGACATCCTTCCCTCCCCTGCCTGTGAAATCTTCCATCTTTCTACTCCTCACCCGCTTCCCTGCCACCTCCATCTATCATACCAGTAACTGTGGCTTGTGTATAGGCAGTGGATAGCATGTGCAGACCCTAGCAGAAGCTGTCATCATCATCTCCATCTTGGTGATGGAGAAACAGATGCACAAAGATGTTAAACAGCCTGTCAAGTTTCATGATTTGCAGGAGGGAGATCTGGAATTGCAATCTGGGCTGGTGGCCACCAACTCTACTGCCCTCCACTCTGCATCCTATCTACCTTTTCCATCTTCATGGTCACCCGTCTGTGCCTACCCAAGCCCAAGTCCCCTCCCCCTTGCCTCACTGACCGCTACACTACTGGAATTGCACTGATCCCTGTGGCTACCCTGGTGGTTGGGACCCTACCCTCAGGCATGTCAATCTGCTTGGGAAGACTGTAGTAGTTTGAGTTATGTGCCCACCATAAACTCATGTATTTTGACTGCTTGGTTCTGAGCTGGTGGCAGTTTGGGAGGTGAAGCCTTGCAGAAGGAGATGTGTTGTTGGGGGTCTGCTTAGGGGTGTTAGAGCCAGCTCCCCCTTGCTAGAGCTTGGCTCAGTCTCTTGCTACTGTTGTCCACTTGCTGTGGCAGAGGTGACGCCCAGCGCCCGCTCACGCCATCCTTTCCCATACCATCATGAAGCTTCCCCTTGAGACCATAATTCCCTTCCTCCCATCAGCTGCTTCTGGTCAGGTCTTTTATCCAAGTGATGGGAAGGTGACTACCACAAAGTCTAACAAGAATCCAGGTAATGACTGCTCAGTGTGGTGAATGCAAAAAGCCTTGGGTGCTACAGGGATCCAGGAGACCCACCTGTCTAGGTGGATGCCAGAGGTTTCCCAGTCTGAGTGCAGAAAGAGGAGCATCATCATGGAGGCTGACAGAGGCTCAGTGTGATGGTTTATATTGACAGGACCTAGAACCATCTCTAGGAGATTATGTGGGTTAGGTCAGCCTCTGAGCATGCCTGTGAGGGATTATCTTGATAAGGTTAACTGAGGTGGCAAGACCCACATTACCTGTGGCTGGCCTGGCGCCATTCCTTGGGTTGGGGTCTTGGCTTAAATAAAAAGGAGAGAGCGAGCTGAACACCAGCATTCATGGCTCTGTTTCCTCACTGTAGACTGCACATGACCAACTACCTCGAGCTCCTGCCTTCCTGTCTTCCCTGCCACGATGAACTCTAACCTCAAACTGTAATCCAAAACAAACCCTTCCTTAACTTGCTTCTGGTCAAGTATTTGGTCATAGAAATGAGAAAGTAACTAATATACTTGGCCTCCAGGGACATAGTGGTAGCTGCAGATATTGCCTACAAGTATTCCTTAGAGCTGGAAGTTGTGAGGTGGAAGAGGAGACCGGAGGGAGGTCAAGGCCAGCTGGCACAGGTGTTGAGGTACCAATGAGACCGTAGGGCTTGGCTGACTTAAAAGGTCAGGGCCAGTGATTGACAGGAAGTGGGATACTGCAGAACAGATCCCTAAAGGGATGGGGCCTGGACCAGACGGCCATGGTGCAGCTGGAGTGTGCTGGACAGATAGCCTGTCATGGCCAGGAGTGGGGTTTCATCTCTGTAGATATGAAGGCACACTACTGGGACTGTCCACTGGCTCCCCTAGCCTCCGTGGCCAGCTTATAAGGCCCTGCAAAGAGGTTTGAACTATATTCAGAGCAGGAGCCTCTGCTGCTTGGAGCAGAAGAGGTGTGGTCAGGTAGGTGCTAGAAACCTTATCCCTGGGAAGCTCAGTGGAGGGATGGCCAGGACTAGGTGGGAGTTGGGGAGACAAAGGAACCAGGTCTTCCTCAGAGCACCCTTCCCTCTCCCATTCACCCCTACAAAGCCAAGTCACCCGGTCTTCAGCCACCAACTGTAGCTTACAGCTTTGCATCAACGTGCATGACTCCCGAGGAAGTTTCTAGATCTCACTCTGAGTTACAGGCTCAGGGGCTTAGGGATGATGGCACGACACCACCAGAGATGTTCTTGTCTTCTCAGCATCTGGCACCCTGGCATCTCCTATGTGTTTAGTGAATGTTTAGGGGTTGGAGAGATGGCTCAGTGGGTAGAGAGGGCTTGCTGGGCAAGCATGAGCTCTTCAGTTCAGATCCCAGCACTCATATAAAGCTGAGCATGGTAATGGACACGTGTAATCCCAGTGCTGAGAGGTGGAGACAGGAGAATCCATCGGGCTTGGTGTCTAGCAGTCTAGATGAATTGGTGAGCTCCAGGCTCAGTGAGAGACCCTGTCTCAAAAAAATAAGGTAAAGAGTGATTGAGGAAGACACTTAACGTCAACCTCTAGCCTCTACACACATGTATACCTATGTGCATATGCACCTGTACACACGTGTACCCCACACTTATAAACATGCATATATGCATGCAACAGAGAGAGAGATTGAGAGAGAGAGAGAGAGAAGAGAGAGAGACTCATCTGGCATCCTGGAACCTCATAGGTGCTTCAATCAATGTTGAATGAATTTTGGACACATGAAGCAGGATCCTGGCTAGGGTGTGGGCGGCCCTTGGATTATAGGATGTAAATTTAAGGAGAAGGAGGTGTCACTGTGCACAATTTAGAGGCCAAGTTTAGCTGTTTAGATCAGAGCTTTAATTCCCCAACATGCACTTTGAGGAATAGCCACAGAAAAAATGACTTTTAGGAATTCTAAAATAGCTGAGCGACTGAAAAAGACCCTCAGGCGACAGGCAGGGCTCTGAAGCTGCCCATTTTCTGAGTTACTCATCCGGTGCTGGCAGGCCTCTGTTGGCACGAGGAGCTGAGACGCAGCCCTGGCTGCTTGCTACACGGGGCCTGGATCTGAACCACCTGCTAAGTACGAGTTGGAATGAAATGAACCATTTTCAGTCCTGAGCGCAGCTCAAAGTTAGTGACATATATATTTTTAATTTTTAAAAAATTTTGACTCAAGCTGGTTGTGGTGGCTCATGCCTTTAATCCCAGAACTCAGGAGGCTGAGGTACAAGGATCATTGTGAGTTTGAGGCCAGCCTGGGTCTACAGAGTGAGTTCCAGGTCAGACTGGGCAAGAGTGAGACTCTGCCTCAATTAAAAAAAAGATATTTTGGCTCAAGTACAAAGTGAACAAGCTTTCTCTTGCACCGCCATCCCCCCCTCTCCCCATGAGACTAGAGCTTTTTAAAAAATATTTTATTTATTCATTTTCAAGCAGAGAGAGAGAGAGAGAGAGAGAGAGAGAGAGAGAGAGAGAGAGAGAGAGAGATCGTAGCACACCAGGGCTCTGTGGGTCTGGCTTATATGGGTACTGGGGAATTGAACCTGGGGCCTTAGGCACTGGAGGCAAGTGCCTTAACCACTGAGGCATCTCTCCAGCCTGAGACTAGAGCTTTTGACAGAGACGGTGGGCTGGCCCAGGTGCACAGGTGAGGGTCATTTTGCCCTTCAAGTCCATCTGTACAATGAGGCAGGTGACCTCTGCCCATTTGACTAGGCCACTTCCTAGGGTCATGTCGGGATGTCAGGTGTGAGAGCCTGTTGAGCACCGAGGGGATAGACCAAACCAGGGTTGTGGTTCACAGGCACACTCAAGTGAGGCAATGAACGTATCCTCTCTTCCTTCGTAGAGACACATAAGTAACGATGGTCTTTGTTCTTCTACACCATTCTCTGCCATCCCCATGCCTGCAGGGAATTCCATATGCCCAGCCTGTCTTTTTAGCTCCCAGCTAATGGGACAGCTGTGTTGGCCCTTGTCCAAAGCTCTGGGGACATAGGGTTCATGTCATCTTCCGGCAGCCAGGCCTTGGAATGGTTCTGGATAGGTATTATAATGCCCACTTTATAGGCGAGGAAACTGAGTCACAGTGTGGTATGATAGCGTAGAGTATGTCAAATGTGGAGTCGTGATTCGAGCTCCAGATTTGAGTCATAGAGTTCCGGTGTCTCTAGACCTCCAGGGCTTCTGCAAGGGCCTGACGAGTGACAAATGCTCTGCAGGCTTGCTAAGCGAGGGCTGGCGAATAATCACACTTATTTGATGGGCTTATTATGAAAATTAAATAAGTGAAATGTGAATGAAAGCATCTGCCACAGCCCCTGGGGGAGAGTAAACACAGGTTTAATTCATTCATGGATTCATCCACTTGCCCTTCCTTCTTGCTCCAAGACGTTGCTCTTGGCAAGCCAGAAATCCAGAAAGAAACCCATCTGTGCGCCTGGGCCCTGTGTGAGCTGCAAGCCTCTGGGGGCTTTTGCTCCCTTCTTCTCCCCCTTCCCTAGCAGAGCATTTGTAGTCCTTATCTGCAGAGCAGGTAGGTGACGGCTGAGCTGAGATGCTGGGCTGCCCTCTCCTGTACTGCCTGCCCTGGCCCTACGCCTGCGGGGGACTTCCTGGCCAGCCTGGATGCCCAGAGGTGGGGAAGTCCCTCTCCAAGCCAGAAGTCACCTCTCTACTCACTGTCCCCTGATGCTCTGTCCCACCTCCTGCTGCTGTCTGTTCTGAGAGCATCACTGATGTCCCTTAAAAGCACAGTGATGCTGGTCTGGCTGCTGCTTAGCCGACTCCATACATGATGTGTGTTTCAAGTGAATGGCTCCACCTCTTTTAGTTACATTTCCTGCATGTAAGCACTGAGTTAGACCCCCTCTTAATGGACTGTGGTGAGAGAGAACCAGTGAGGGCTCCACAGTCCTCTTCCATTTCTCTGGGTGTGGCTCCAGTGGATGTCAGAACTGAAAGGGACTTCATTCATTCATTCATTCATTCATCGACTCATTCATAGGCCGGGTCTCACTCTGCTGCCCAGGCTAGACTAGAACTCATGACACCTTGTCTCCCGAGTGCTGGGATAATAGCCATGTGTCACCACACCCATCTCCTGAAAGGGACGCTAAAGTAATGTCCCATTTGGTGTTTTCCACATTTCCTTTTAGCTGTGTGAAACCAGTTCCCAAAAGGAAGGGTTAGGAGAGGCCTCCCTGTCACAGGGGAGCTCAGGGTGGCCTCCTGACTTTATGATAACTGAGCGAAGGAAGCTGGAGTGGTCCTTTTCAGAGTCGAGTTTCTTGTGGTATAATTCACATGTAGCAATTTTCACTTTTATTTTTTGAGGTAGGGTCTTTCTCTAACTCAGGCTAACCTGGAATTCTGTACTTGCGGGCTGGCCCTGAACTCACAGTGATCCTCCTACCTTGGCCTCCTGACTGCTGGGATTAAAGATGTGCTACCTGCCTGGCGCAATTTTCACTTTTGTGAGCCTACAAATCAGTGGATTTTGATGGCTGCACGTAATTCCATGAATACCATCACAGCCAAGAATCATGTCCATCCTGTGTCCCTTTGTACGTCTACTTTGATCCCCCAGTCCCTGGGGTGAGAGTGTGAGAATATGCCATAGGGCTCACAACTTTATCAGCCTCACTTTATGCTTATGTTGAATGAATCGTGTCAGCCAGGTCTCTGTTACTGTAACACATACCTGAGATGATTAATTTATGAAGAGAAAAGGTTGATTTAGCTCCCAGTGTTGGAGGTTTCAGACCATGGCAGGCTGGCCCCATTGTTTTGAGCTGATCATGGTGGAATCCCATGGCAGAGGAGGCCTGCTGAGTGCATAGTGACTGGGGAACAGAGGAAGAGGAAGATGAAGAAACCAGCCTCTCAAAATCCCCTTCCAGGGTATGCCCCCAATTACTAACTTTCTCCTACCCGGTACTACCACTTCCCCAAGTGCCAAGGGTGGGAATCAAGCCTTGAACCTGTGAGCCTTTGGGAACATTCCAGATCCAAACTACAGCATGAATTATAACCTCCTACATTGTCTCTGCCAAGGACATTTTCATCCAACCAGTTCTCGCCAGGCATCATGTCTGAAAACCAGTTTGTTCTCCAGGTGGAAATGGCTCCCTTGAGCTGGAAGACAGAAGCTGCTGACTCTAAGCGGGGTTAGACACCAGCTACATGGGGTACTGTGTTTGCCTGCAGCTATAGGGCACTGGTCCCCTAAGTCCCCAGGCACAGAAGTTTGCAAGGTGCTGAGCAGCAGAGGGAGGGCAGGGATGTGGCTGCCAGGCTGGTGTGTTTTGCTGGGTCCTGGGCTCCGTGTCTCTGCTGTAGAGCCTCCACATGCACAGGAGCCCCTCCAGGCAGAGGCACATTGCAGGAGGCTCTCCAGGAACCACCTCTCTCAGAGCCTCCTCCATCAGACATCTGAGAGCTGTTTTCCCTCCTGGCGGTCTTCCATTCTCACCTCTTCCACCCCTGCCTGGTCCAGGCTCTCTTCTGCAATGACTCCACTCAGCCATCAGCTGCTCTCTGCTCACAGCCCCTGAGCCACTCTGTAGCTTACTTATTTAAAATAACAAACACGGGGTTCTGAATTAATTAAAAAGGCACCAAAGAGGGACTGAGGGTCCATCCCCATTACATCCCCCCCCCCTTTGGAGGTGACTGGTACGTCCACTTCTTCAGTTCTTCCAGAAGAATATATGTGTGTGTGTGTGTGTGTGTGTGTGTGTGTGTGTGTGTGTGCTTTATGTTTACCTGCTGTGTTACACATATATGGTAGCTGTTAGTCAGCTAGAACAAATGCCTGACATAATCAATTTATAGAGAAAAAGGTTCAGAGGCCAGGAAGATGGCTTGGGGGTAAAAGCACTTGCTGCAGAAGCAAAAGGACCTGAGTGAAAATGTGAAAATGCTGCACGTGCACACACGCACACACACAATGCACATGCACCCGCATGCACACACACACACACACACACACACACACACACACATGCACGCGCACATACACAGGGCTGAGTGTGGTGGCACATGTCTAATCCCAGCACTTGGAGAGGAGGCTGGGGCAGGAGGGTCATGAGTTCTCTACTAACCTGAGGTGGGCTACATAGCACGTGTGCTAATGTGGCACCGTGCACATGCCCGTGGAGGCCAGAGGAGAATGTTGGGTGCCCCCCCATCCTTCACCCTCCTTTTTTCTTTGAGATGGAGTCTCCCTGATTCTGGAGTTTGCTGGTTTTTATAAGCCCCAGAGATTCTCTAGTCTCTGCTCTTCACAGAACTGGGTGACAGACAAGTGTGGCCGTGTTCACATGTGGGTGCTGGGGAATCGAACCCAGCAGTCCGGGACTCCTCAGGCCCTTCTGTTGGCATGGGAAGTGCACTTGACCATTGAACAGTCTCTTGATTTTAATTAATTTAGTTTTTGTTGTTTCATTCTTTTCACTGTGTTGCCCAGGCTGGCCCTCCAGTCTCAGGCTCCTGAGTGCTGGGACTGTAGGCATGCCCATCACTTCCCTCCCTCTTATTTTTAAGCAGTTGTAAATTTCCTGGTGTATAGACCAGCATAGTTTGTTTACTTGGTCTCTAATTTACGGGTGTCATTTCCAATCTTTTCAGAGATTTCTCTTTGAAACCTAACAATGGTCATGCTGCCCCTGGACTTATAACCATCTGATGGGTTCTCATGGCTTTCAGTTTGAAATGCAAAGTCCATTTGAGTCCCCAGGGTCAGGCTACACAGCTGCCCCTGGCTCCTCTTTCCCACTCGGAGCTGCAGACCCCGAGCTTTCCTTCAGTCTCCCCAACCTGCTGTGCATGCTGGCGATGGTTCAAAGAAGGCCCCTCAATACTCCTTATGCTAAGATCTTGGTCCCCCAGTTGGTCAAAATGAACTTTCAGGTGGGTCCTAGGGGGAGGTCATTGGGGGCATGCCCTTGAAGGGGATGGAGGGCCCTGCCCCTCCTTTTTTCCCCCTGGTTCATGATGAGAGAAGATTTTGCTCCAACACTTACTCCGTCCCAACACCACCCTCCCTGGGAGGCCCCAAAGTAGGGGGTTCCCCTGATCTTGCCTTCAGCCCTCCTGCCTAAGTGAGGACAAGTGTGCTTCCCCAGGCCAGATCACTGGTGGGGGGCAGGGCAGTACCTGATTGGGGGAGATGGATGCTCCTACTGCCCTGATTCACCTCCCAACCATGTGGCACTCCAATCAGGAAGCCCTGGGCAGCCCACCTTGGCCTTAGGTTGTTGTCTCCCTTGACTTTCCTCAGAGCTTTCCAAAGCTCGTACCCCTCCCCCCACCCCCAAACCAATACACACTGGAAACCAGCCAGCTCCTCCGTTCCCAGCCTTCCTGGTCCCAGATCCCCCCAGCTGATCCATGTGTCCAGGCCTGAGCCAAGACACATTTTGTCCCTTCTCTCTTTCCATTCTCTGAGTTCCTCTCATCCTCTCTTCACCACAAGGTCCCTGTGTGCTGCTGGGAGTTCCCTCCTCAAAGCCATTCTGCAAAAGATGGTTGGTGGGTGGCACACGTGTCTCTCATCTGCTATCACTCACACTGCTTCACAGGATGAACCAAGAGGTCTCTTTTTATAGACTTTCCCCCTGTGCATTACAAGAATCACATTTCTGCCTCACACTGGCACACTAAATGTTTATTCGGCCAGCTTCACTATGAGCATGTGTGGGTGTGGATTGTCCCCATGCTACCAGGGAGGAGCTGCAGCCCCCCCAGAGAGGATCTGGCTTTCTCTATATACCATGCCTGGCACTTCCGTTGTCCTTGGTCAGTGATTGGTGCAGGTGACTTGGTTCTGGTCATCGAGATATAAAGACAAAATGTCCTCTGTCATGGAAGAGGATATTGAGGGCTATAGATACTATTTATGAGGACTTGATATCCAGAGTTGTGCTAAACTGCTCAAGGATTTGCGGCTAAAGAGTTAAAATGCCGAGAGTGGAGAGCTGGATCCTTCACCCTCCGAGGTCTTGAGAAGGGAACAGCGGTGTTCTTATAGCTGCACAGCCACTGGAGTGGCTTTATGTAGCTTACAGCTATGAGCATGCTGTACAGGCCCAGGGACGCTGCCCTCACTGCTGTGGTAAAGGCTTCAGGAACTGCAGGTGCAATGGACCAGGTTGATGCGACAGACATGCATTCCAGATCCTTCTACCAGGGGCCTGGCCCAGAGCAAAGCCACTTCCGCTTTCCTGTTTCCTCCTTACTCAAATGAGAGGTTGTGTGATATCAGGGGCTTCTCACAGCAATGACTCACAAGCCCCCGAAGCCCTGGGGATTGTTCAAAGTTTGATTGGTGACAGTGATGGGCGAAGGGGTCCATGGCACCCTGAGGAGTGTGTGGAGGTGACTCAGCCCCAATCAACGGCCTCAGCATCTTTGTTCATCCTCTTCCTGGTTTGTCAGCCATCCTTCATCGTGCCCCAGTTTCAGAGTATATTTTTAGTGGAAGCAAACTCTCACAACCCAGGATTACACAATTCCTGTAGGAGCCACAGCGTCACCTGCTGAGTGAGGGAGCGCTGAGCAGACATGGAGGCACAGCTGCCCTGGCCAGCCTAGGGAAGTGGGAGGCCTATTGACCCCAAGGGGCAGGTGAGCAGGCCCTCTAGAGAAACATCCATTTTCCCAGAAATCCACACATCTGAGAGGGAGCACTGTGGCCCTGGATCCAGAACAGCTGCCTTCAAGGTCCTTACCTTCATGCAGTTCACTGGTGGGAGGAAGCAGGGTGGCTCTTGGGGACCCCTTGTCCTCTGAGTCAGCTTTGCTGTGTACCTTGTTGGAGTTGGAAAGCATGTTGGGGTCGTAGGGGCTTTGGGACGTTCCACTTGAGGAAGGGAGGAGAGGCAAGAGGTCTGTCAGAGGCCTCCGAGAAGGCTGCATGCCTGGAAAATGGAAGGTCACCTGCCCAGGCCCCTGCTGTGGGGTGCTTCACCAGGCCCTGCCCACCAGGATGCTGGCTGGACCTTTCCATTGACAATGGTCCATCCACTGGACCCTGGTTCTCATGCTGTCCACCCTCAGCTAGTGACAGATGGACACAGGGATCTAGGTCCCCCTCTATGGGGGTCACTGAAGGGTCTTTCACACTTCAGAGCCCCCAGGGGACCCACTGAGGATAAACTTCCACTGGACTTGCCCCCTTGCTAAGTGTCTTCCCCTCCCCTGGCCCATAAGATTCTGAGCAGGACCCAGAGGTCATCTGCTGAGAACCCATCTCTGATGTCACTTCCACCCAAGGGACTCAGTCAGGCCCTACCATCGGGGAAATGAGAAGGAGAAGAGGGGCCTCTGGCTCCTTCAAGTGAGACAAAATGATCAAAACCCAAGGCTTTTTAGCCAAATGAGTAGTTCCTCCAAATTAAAACATTTCCTCCAGGATAGAGGAGCAGGGCTCATAAGATCAAGAAGCTAAAGAAACTGACTGGGGCTGGGAGTTGGATCAGGGAGTGGGAGTGCTTGCTTCCCAAGCATGTTGACCTGAGGTGGAGCCTTAGAATCCATGTTAAAAAAAATGCTGCTTGTGGGGAGGCAGAGACGGCAGGATCCCTGGGCAGCCAGACTAACCTCGTTAGTGAGCTCCAGTCCATTGAGACCCTGTCTCAAAATTAGCTGGGTGTTGTTTCTGAAGAACAACCTCCAAGGTTATCTTCTGGCCTCCTCTTAATAAAAATGAAAGGAAAGGAAAGGAAAGAAGAGAAAATGAAAGAAATTTACCAGAAAGGTTAGGATCCCTAAGATCCCAAGGCCATAGAGGCAGTAAATGGTTGCTGGGGAGGGGGGACCTCAGTGGAGCTAAATGATCTTTAAGACCCCATGATTCTAATGTGATAAGTATTGGAGCTGCAGGGTATTGGGGGGGTGTCAGCAAGAAGGTGGGGGACTGATATGCTTCCCTTTGCAATGATTGGTCCCCAGCACTTGGCTTAGCAGCTGATATGAAAAGATGAATGCCCTTTGCTCCAGATAGATGGGTTGCACCCACAGAACCCTCTGCTAGAGACCTGCTGAGGGTGTTGGTATGAGGTGTGCTTGGGGTGGTGGTACAATTCTCCAGGGACTCAGGATAGGGGAAGGAAGCCCAAGGTTTACAGCTGCCCCTGTTGGTCAAGGCTGTAACGAAAGGCTGGAGGGAGGGTACCTTATGAAGACCACAGTTTGGACGTTTAAAGTCCGTAATTGGGTGGCTCCATCTGTTTGGCTTCTGCTGAGGACCCCTTGGCATTGTCCTACCATGGCGGAGAAAGGGGAAGGGAGATGGCTGTGTGCAGCAGGGTCAAGACTGGGGTTGTCTTGCTCTGTAGCAGCTCACACTTGTGAGAACTAACCAGGGTCTCAGGAGAGCTCTGCATTCATTTCTTCTAAGGGTGGGGGACCCAGTGGGCTTATACTTCCCATTAGGCCCTGCCTTTGAAAGGTTCCACCACTTCACTATCACTCACTGAGGTCCCTTGGGGGAGACACCCAACCATGCCCAAGCGGTAGAATCTCTCTCTGCTTCCTCCACCCTGAAGTAGCAGAGCAGGCTGGACCACACCGACCCCCTTTCTGATCGTAGCCAGCACTCACTAGGTGCTTGGCTCGGTGCCTGATGCTTTGTGGACATGAACTCGGTTCATCTCAGCTCATCCCTCCAAGCCTCATAATGAAGAAGGCCCCACGGATACTTCCCTTGTACAACTCTGCTCACCTTGCTCTTGGGGCTGGCTGATTCTGTCCCCAGAACTGTCACCTAGCTGCTGTGCTGAGTCTCACAGAGTTGGGAGAGGTCTTCTGCAGAGTCCCAGCCACAGTCCCTTACTTTATGACTGGAAGACCTAGTGGAATGAACCTCCCTCCTCCATGAAGTCTCCCCTCTCACCGTGAAGGTTTGAACTGGAACCGATTGGACACTCTGCTTAGGCATCATCTTGTGACCACCTCACTCACCATCTGTCTCTCACGGGGCCAGCTTGGCCCATGGTCCCTTCAGGGCTGGGCCAGTGGCCTGCTGCCCCTCATCTCTGATCAGGTGTGGGGACTGATGAGCCCCTAGGGACCACATGTATTGGTTATTTATGCAGCTCATATATGCTATTTTGACTTTTAAAAAGTTAAGTTCTTGAAACATCTAGAATTGCTCTGTACTTGTCCTATTTGGTCTTGGGTCTGTAGGTGATTCATTGCACTGAAAAGGGTTCCTCTGATGGCACTGGGGGTGGGAACTGGTGGTCCCAAAGAGAAGCAGTCATCTTAGAGGAAGCAGCAGAGTGTGTGGTGTGAATCTCCCTCTGGGCTCTGGCGGACATCACAGGGCCGTTCTTGGCTCTGCAGCCTGGTTTGCACTGGGCCTTGTTGACTCACAGATTGCGTCTGGCTCCATTCCGCAGTCTCTGCTTCAGCAGCTCTGTGGCGGGGGCCCTTGAACTTGCATTTCCAGCCAGCTTCTGAGCGAGGCTGACTACTGTTGCTGGCGGGGGGGGGGGGCATCTCCCTCATCACAATCATACTACTCTGTTTTAAAAATCTCTCTTGTTTTAAATTTTATTTTTTCTTCCTTCCTTCCTTCCCTTCTTTTCTTTTCTTTCTTTTTTTGAGGTAGGGTCTCACTCTAGCCCAGACTGACCTGGAATTCTCTATGTAGTTTCAGGCTGGCCTTGAACTCACAGCGATCCTCCTACCTCTGCCTCATGAATGCTGGGATTAAAGGCATGTGCCACCATGCTTTGCTGCATATAAAATCTCTTTCTTGGGCTGGGGCGATGGCTCAGTGGTTCAGGTTCTTGCTTGCAAAGCCCGCTGTCCCAGGTTCAATTTCCCAGTACACACATCTGGAGTTCATTTGCAGCTGCAAGAAGGCAGGGAGTGCTCATTCTCTTTCTCTCTAAAGTAAATGGAAAAAAATTTCTAAAAAAAAAAAATACCTTTCCTGTCAGTCATTTAAAAGATGCATAACTTTATTGTAATGTGTGGTTTGTTCATTTGAGAAGTAATTGTGGAGTAGCTGTGGTGCCAAGGCCGAGCACTGAGGTGACAAGTCCCATGTCATCCTGTGCAAGAGGAAGGAGAGTGACAGAACCCTGGGGAAGTGGCTCAGTTGGTAGGGTGTTTGCCTAGCATGCCTGAAGACCCGGGTTCCACCCCTGGCAATGCATGAACCTGGTGTGATGCTGCTGCCTGTGGTCCCAGCACACAGGAGTTCAAGGTAATTCTTGGTTATACCAGCCTGGGTTATGTGAGACCCTGTTAAAAAAAGAAGGAAGGAAAGAGAGGGAAAGGGCGAGAGAGAGAGGAAGAGAGAGAGAGAGGAAAGAAAGAAAGAGAAAGAAAGAAAGAAAGAAAGAAAGAAAGAAAGAAAGAAAGAAAATAGGGCTGTGAAGACGGCTCAGCAGTCAAAGACACTTGGCTCACAAAACCTGCCGGCCCAGGTTCAATTCCCAAACCATCCACATAAGCTGGATACAGAAAGTGGCACAAATATCTGGTGTCCATTGAAGCAGCAAGAGGCCCCCCCACAAATAAAAAACAAATGTACACTTGAGAGAGGGACAGGCAATACCAGGTGAGAGGTAAATATCAGCAGGAGGAACAGAGAGTTAGGGGTGACACTATTTTAGAACGCGATCTTTGTAAAAGTTTCGAGGACAGGGTGAGCAGGGCTGACTGCTTGGGGAAGAGCTCTCCTGGCCAGCTGAAGTCCTGGGGAGGAAATGATGCATCATGGCCGGAGAGCTGGGAGCCAAGCAGAGTTCCCAGGCAGGAGCTAGGAAGGAAGAGAGGCCGTGGAGGTGGGCAGGGCAGCGGAAAGACTCAGAGGAGTGAGTGCCGTGGGGGGCTATGGCTCATCTAGTTTCTAGTTCGAGAGGGGCACACTGACTCTGGGTGCAAGGGAATCTGGAAGCCATGACACCAGTTAGGGACCGCTGCTTCTTCCAAGCAAGACATGTTGTGACGAGGTGGTGGAGGCGGGGACCAGTGATGGAGACTTGCATGTGTGGAGTGAAGACAAGATCGGAGTCAAGGGCAACTCGAGCTTTGGCTCCTCACCTGGGCCACCAGGTCAGACACTCACAGGTGCTGGTTCTGTTTAGAAAGGAGTGATAAGGCCATTTCCCACTGTGCCCAGTGTACCACTAGAGACATGGACACCCACAGAAGGAGGGCACCGCAAGACTCTCTGGGGAGGGGAATCCTAACCAGGTCACCTTCTGCCAGCCGATCCCAAGAGGGAGATCCCTTTCAGAGCTCCTCTCGTTTAACAGGTGTCATGGGAGAAGTGGCTTGGCACCTGGCATGCAGCTGCTTGAGTATCCCCACAGGGTAGAGATGTCTGGCTTATAAACCCCTGGAACCAGAAGGTGCCAAAGAAAGTAATGGAGGACCACTCAAGATTCCATCATAGATGAACCTGGTGTGTGCACTGAACTTGGGACCAGAGGGTTGACTGTGGTCTCTGTCTGTCACAGGTGTGGCACATGGCTGTCACATGTTCCAGGGACCCATGAAATTCTCACACCTGGGGTAGCACATGTAGCATTTCAGTCTTGGCTAGCTGGTTGGCAGGGCAGGGGTGGGCATCTTAGATTTTCTTGACTTTTTATTTTCTAGTAATCAGTATTCCTGTGTCAGGAGCTGGGGATATGGCTCAGCTGGTAGAATACTTGCCTAGCATACACAAAGCTCTGGGTTTGATCCTCAGCACTGCATAAACCAGGCATGATGATACGTGCCTGTAATTCTAACATTTGGGTGGTAGAGACAGGAGCATCAGCAGTTTAAGGTCATCCTTACCTACATAATAAGTTCGAGGCCAGCCTTGGCTACATGAGACCCTGTTACACACACACACACACACACACACACACACACACACACACACACAAAACCCACCTCAGAGATGAGCTGGAGGCTTCTTTCTCCCAGCCCCTTGCCCTGCATAGTGTAAAGCATCGTTAGCATCGTTCTCATGCCTTCAGGAGGAAGGGTAGGGCACCAGGCATCCGATGGGTAAGAGCTGCAGACAGTCACCTCCTATGTGTTTAGCTGATTTCTGCTTGCAACTCCATAGCTCTGGTGCCCCTCACCTATCAAACTTTCTCCAAAGTCTGGTAGCTTCTTTTCAGCCTGCCTGTGGTTGTGTTTTGAGATAGGGCCCAGGCTGTCTTCAAACTTGCTGTGTAGCTGAGGATGACCTAGAACTTCTGAGCCTCCTACCTCCATGTCCCCAGTGCTGGAGTTACAGGGGTGTACCAACATACCCAGCTTTTGGAAAAATAGTTCATGATACATATGTGTAGCAATCTGAGACTTAAAGCACGCATGTATATGCCTGTATGGGGGGTCAGGGTGTCTTGCTGATGCAAATGAGTCTGGTCCATGAAAGGTTTTTTTTTTAAATATTTTATTTATTAAGCAGAGAGAGAGAGAGAGAGAGAGAGAGAGAGAGAGAGAGCTGGCTTATGTGGGTACTAGGGAATTGAACTTGGAGCCTTAGGCACCAGAGGCAAGTGCCTCAACCGCTAAGCCACCTCTCCAGCCCCATGAAAGGTTTTATGTGGGTGCAGGGGAATTGAATCCTGGCTAGTAGGTGCCTTTAACCATAAGCCATTTCCCTTGTCCCACACCCAGTTTTAAGCAGTGCTAGGGTTTGAACCCAGGGCTTCATGTATGCCAGGCAAGTGTTATATCAATTGAGCTATACCCCAGCCCACTTCCCCTACATTATTTTGTTTTATTTCTGATCATTCCTTAAAAATCACAAAGGCTGGGGCTGGAGAGATGGCTCAGCAATTAAAGGCCTTGCTTGCAAAGTCTGATGGCCCAGCTTCAATTCCCAAGACCTACATAAAACCAGATGCACAAAATGGCACATACACCTGAAGTTTATCTGCAGTGGCAAGAGACCCTGGCACACTCATACTCTCTCTCTCTCTCTCTGCTTGCAAATAAATATTTTAAAAAACACACACACAAACCACAAGAGGCTACCCCAGGCTGGACCTGCATATGTGTGGTAGAGACCAGCCTTATTAATTTTTTATATCTATTCCCTCTCTACTGACCCCTCTCCCACGCCCTACCCGTGGTCGTTTTCTTTGCTGAATCTGGTGGTAACTTCAGGAGACTCACCTCACTCTTGCTTCTTAATTTCCTCATCTCCAGACAGGATGAAACACTAATCCCTCCTCCTCTTAGGGCGGTGGGAGGATTGACTGAGTTAATCAACAGAAGTGCTTAGGGGAGTACCCAGTGTGCAGTGGGCACTCAGGAAGGTTGTGTTTTGTGACTAAGTTTCCCGGGCCCTCAGGCTCAGGTATCATGTTCTAACAGAAAGATCTGTCAGATCTTTTGCAAATAGGCTGCGTCTTTCCCAAGAAGGATCCAGGGGCTGGCAGATACTGCTGCTCCATCTTGTAAGAGAGCTTTGTGTCCCACCACCATCTCCTAGCTGGGTGACCTTCAGCAGCCCTGTCTACCTTGATGAGCCCCACCCCCTTTCTGTGACTGTCAGGATAAGGCAGGGGTTTCATGAAGCACCCTCAGACAATGACCCCCAGAGAATCTGGATGTGGCCAGTAACTCTTGGGCAACCAAACTGGCTTGGGAGGGCAGGTGTGCCCAGGAACCAGGCAGCTGGAGCTGGGGTCAGGGTGGAGCACACAGCACCTGCCCTGGGAAGAGCCTTGTGGGGAGGCACTGGAGCAGGGGCTGAGCGGCAGGCACCACAGGAAGGAGGACAGGAGGCCCTTGGGCAGATCTGCTTGCTGGGAACCACATCTCTCTGACCTGGCTAAGTCTGCAGGTGAGGCTGAGTGCTGTCCTGGCAGGGGAAAGGGCTCCTGCTGGGGACAGGTGAGTGGCAGAGCAGATGGCCTGAGGAGCCCGGATGTGGCTGCTGCTGCTGCTATATGAACAGAGCATTCTCTCTGGCTCTCCACCATACACTCTTGGGGGCCAGGCCTCTCATTTCTCCAATTTTCCAGAGGACGGAACTGAGGCTCTTGAAGGTGGGATCAGTTTGCGTCAGGCAGACCCTTGAACACAGTGACAGTCAGCATCATCGCAGGGCACGCAGCTGCCCCTGAGCATCTGTGGAAATCAGCCTTTACTGATGGCTTTCTTCTGGGATGGGGGCGTTGTGACAATACTATCTCTCTTCCTCCCTTCCATCTCCTCCCTGTCCCTTCTGTCCTGCAAGAGGACACCCTCAGACTGCTGGAACCCTTGATGGGTTTGGTGTTTATGAAGTTTAATTAAGCTGGTCCCCAGCCTCCCAAGTTTCATTGTCTGGGAGCATCAAGGTGGAGTTGGTGAGAGAGCCCTGTCCAATGAGAGGGGCTGCACCTCTACAACCCAGGCTTGTCATTTTATGTGTCTAGAATGAGAAACCTAGCGTTGCTATGGAAACAGCCATCCCCTGCTCTCTCTGTCATTGCTTCTTCGGGAAGTTTCCATGGGAGAGTAGGGTGGGGGACACTCCTGCCCCACTAGGTGCTGAAATGCAGAGGGTCAGGAGGGTGTCTGAACTGGGGGCCTTCCCACCAAGGGCAGGCAGGGCTAGCTGCAGCCCTGGGGCCAAGGCCTTGTCTCTGGAACAATCCTGGAGATAGTGACTCATCCCAGAAAGAGATGCAGCCCCAGGAGCAGCTGTGAGACCCAGGCTTGAACCAGCACAAGGCATTCTCCATAGCCTCACTTTCTCCGCTGGACAATGTCCCCAGTGACAGCGACCTCTGACAAAGGCTGGCTGGGACCGTGACTCTATGCTCTTCACTTTATCTGGTGTTTCTATAGCAACCAATTAAGAAGCTTTTTCTCCCTCCCCCATGCCCCCATGTCACAAAAGGGGAGGGTAGGTGGGATGAACCCATTCTACAGCTGAGGGACTGAAGATGGGGAGGGGAGAGGGACTCAAAGCCCCAGAGCCAGGATGCCATGGACCTCAGCCATGGACTCTGTCCCTTCCCAAACCCCCAGGAGCTACCCTTAATCATCAGGCAACATGACCTTCAGGACTCTCTACAGCCCAGTGGCCTGCTGAGCCCTAACCACTCCATAACAACTCTTTCGGAATTTAACATTAAAATAGAATGAAGGGCTGGTGGTGAGGTGGGGGAGGTAAGGGCAAGGAGAAGAGCCCTGGGGCTCCACCAAGGACACACTGGGCATCTCCTCAGCTCCCAGTCAGAACCGCATCCTCCCAGGTGACCTGTGAGCTCTTTCTAGGGCAGAAGGAGGAAGAAGCCTAATTTTAACTTCTTGGGATGTTTTTAGCTTTCATATTTTTCTGACCAGGAGGAGGATGTCAGGCGCCCCCTCAGTCCACTGAGGCAGGGGTGGAGGTGTTGCCTCCACCAGGTAGGTCTAGCAAATCTCAAGTGCGTCAGGACGTCAAGGATGCCAGGGCCAATGCCCCCCTTTGTCACCCCCTACAAAAGCTCCTGCCCCTTCTCCCCCAAATCCAGAGACGGGGTCCTGTGAGGCCTGGGAGACTGAGGCCTGGACATCGGTGATCCAAGGTCCAGACTAGCTTCTCAACAATTTGCTGTGTGACGTTCACCAAACCATATCCCTCTCTGGTCTTCAGTTGCCTAACATATCACAGAAAGACAATACTTGGGGTGTTGCCCACTTTCTAGAGTAGCCATGGAGACTCAAAGTATGGTGGGTTTTTTTTGGGACCTAGCAAAGCTAGGGTGGGCCCCAAGGAGAGTGATCAGAAGGGGCAGGGACCCCCCAGCCTGCAAGCTAGCGAGCTCCAAGCTGGATGTGATGGCATGTGCCTAAAACCCTTGCACCTCTAGGTAGAGGCAGGAGAATCCCAAGTTCAAGGCTAGTCTCCACTGTGCTTTGGTTACATAGCAAGTTTGAGGCTCCAGATCTGTTTTGGTCCCAGCTGGTTGCCCATCCACGGGGGACTGTTTTCACGTGTTTATGAATGGTCCATCAGCGTGGCTCCCACTGGGCATCTGGGGACAATTAGTCTGGAGAAGAGGTCCATGGGAAATTGGCTAATTGATCTCCAAGCAGCAGAGTGGCTCTGTAAAAGCACAGGGGTTGTGATTAGAGACGGTTCCTGGGGATAAATGAGGAGATGCTGGACAAGGACAGATTGGCGATCTCTGTGAGGGAGGTGAGGGGGAGAGGCGTGTCTGGGAACTAGACAGAGCTGGGCCTTGCTGAGAGGAAGTAAATGCAGGGGGAGGGCCCAGAGTCTTGAGCCAGTGGCCTGAGTTCAAATCTCAGGTCAGCTCCTACTGGCTGTGCAATCCTGGGACAGTTCCTCCCTGGGCCTTAGCATGCACAACTTATGTAAACTGAGGTAACAATGCTCAGGACTCACCTGCAGGATTTCAACCCATGCATATGACCTGCACACTGCTCTCCTAGCCCAGAGCCTGGCAAACAGTAAGCGCTAAATAGGTGCAGTATGAATGTTGCCAGGAGCATAACTCCCCTTGACCTGGGCCTTACTTGGCTTCTTTTCATCTTCACATGAATCCTAGGCAAAGCGCTATTACTATTCCCACTATTCAGAGGGGAAACTGAAGCTTGTCTAGATTCAGCTGTGTGCACAAGGTCACCACTGAAAGAGGAGGCACCAGAACCCAGTGCAGTTCTTCTCTCTGAAGCCAGAATCTGCAATCACTTGTGAGATGTGTGCACCCTTCCTCTCACCATGGCCCTGTTTCCCAGCCCAGGTGACAGAGTCCCAGAAAGGCCAAGTCCAGATGCTGTGGCAGAACTCACTCGGGGTTGGCTCCAAAGCCCTCAGACTTACTTCCTACTGCCCTGACCAGGTGTCACCCCAGAGCAAGTGAGTTGCCTGGGAAGAGCGAGGAGCTGAGACCCCTGCTTGCTTATAGCCCTGAGGGTTGCGTGATTCCTTGAGATGATGAACGAGAAGTTCACCTTGAGATGTAAAACCTCAATGCACCTGCCTTATAGGTGCACACCAGCTGTGACTATGCGTAGTGACCCCCAGCTGGGGTCAGATGCCCAGGTCTCTGCTAGTGAGGGGCAGGAAGCGCCTGTCCCCCTGTCTGTCTGTCTGTCTAAGTAAACTGGTCCTTCCCCCCACCCCCACCCTGAGCACTCAACCAAGAAGAGCACGGAGCCCTTCAGCCCTGTCCTCTTCCAGCCTCTCAGGTTTTGTTACTTTTGGCCAGGGATATTCAGAGATGATAGCCAGGGTAGGTTACAGGCTGACCGATTCCCTTGCCCGGAAGTGTGTTTGTTACATTCTAAAGGTCATCTTATGAAAGGCATCTCTAGATCCATGTAACGCCACGTCAGCTGAGCCAATACAAGGAACTGGCCAAGTAGACGATCTGATCTGAGAGCTGCTTACCACCTGCCAGGCAGTGGCAATTTCTTTTCTGGAATTGAGTGAAAACTGCTCTCAGGGCAGTCAGTCTGAGCAACATGGTGGGTGTGGTGGGGGGAGAGGAAGAAGATTCTAGGGAGACATGTGTGAGGGTTTCTTAAACAGAGATCCAAGAAAGGGGAGGGGAGGGGTCTCTGAGGTCCTTTCATTGTGGCAAGAATGATCCATCCATCCGTCATTCATTCTTGTTTTTGCTTTTGAGGCAGAGTCACAATTGAGGTTCAGGCTGGCCACAATCAAACTCCAAATGTAGCCAAGGATGACCTTGAACTTCTCATTCTCTTGCTTCCACCTCTGAGAGCTGGGGTGGATAGGTGTCCACTACTGCCCCGTTTATGCAGTCCTGGGGATCAAACCCAAGGCTTTGAGAGAGCTAGACAAGCGTTCTACCAACTGAGCCACATCCTCGGCTCTCATTGTTTTTCTTTCATTTGGGATGGAGGTTCATGCTCTTCTCGGCTCCAGGGATGCAGGAGGCTTGGAGGCAGATTCTGGTGGGCGAAAGGGCATGTGCCTGCCTTTCTGAGGCAGGGTGGCAGTAATGGTGCAGGGTACATAGTGCTGTGTTGGGGACCATCAGGCTTCGGGTGTTGCTGAGGCGGGTTCCAACTTGGGAAACGTAAGCCTGACCAGGTGGAAGGCTCGTCCCTGCTTGCCATCTGTTGAAGAAGGGTCACAGACATGCCACCTGGCTTCCTGAGAGGAGATAGCATCTGGGAGACAGACTAGCTTCTTGGGAAGTTGCTTGGCTAGGCTCTGTCATGATTTATTCAGCGGCCTCAGACACCTGCGCCCCAGGCCGGTGCTGGCCTTGGTCTTTAGCCAGAACCTCGTTCTGGGTGTACACACCTGTATGTTCATTGGACCAGGGGATGGAGGCCACCAGAGGGCTACCCTACCCCCCCCCCACCTTGCTGCTTGGATGAAGGTGAGGAGCAGCCTACCTGAGCTTCAGGCATTATGGGTATGGCTCACCAGCACTGCCTGTTGTTGGTGGGATCGGAACCATCAGGGCCCTGTGTCTCACCATCTCGGCTGCCCCCAGGAAGTCTTCTTTTCTGCCAGCCTCTAGCGATCAGGCAGGACTCAGGTCACCAACCCCTGCAGCCTCCACCCCATGCCGACTGTGCACACACACACACACACACACACACACACACACCTTCAGGCCGCGTGCCTCTGAGTATAGCAGGCTGCATTTCATGAATCTAAACCAGGAACACACCAGCTTTGCTGAGTAATAGTATACTGTCGCTGTCAAACACAGCTGACATTTGAGGACATGCCACACTTCTGCTGTTAATCACACCCATGTTTTCAGAGTTGTCACCATGATCCTGAGAGGTGGGGATGGCAGGTATTAGGTGGCCAGAGAAGTCATGGGTTAAGCCGGGCAATGCACGGCCTCCTGAACCCCACACTCCTGGCCTGCTGGATTACAGGTGGGGCACATCCTGGCAGTTTGGGGCATTGCTGATGGAAAGGCAGCTTTGCTTACAAGCCGTTTGGATCTGACTAAAGGTTTAACAGTAAGCCAGGAAGTCAGCAGCCGGGCGGTATGAGGATCAGCCGTGTCCAGTGATAGTTTTCAGTTCTCCCCATCCGGCCTTTCCTTTCACATCCAATCCCTCGGGGCATGCAGTGTCTCCTCCCCGCTCACTGGCTGCACTTTTCTTAATGACAACTTTGTTTTGGTTTTGCTTTGTGTGTGCATGAGGGTGCACACGTGCGTGTGGATGTCAGAGGGTAACTTCACGTGTTAGTCCTTGCCTTCCACCTGGTTTGAAGCAGGGACTCTCAGTGCTGCTCACTGCTGTGTCCAGCAGGCTAGCTGGCCTAGGAGCTTCTGGAAAATTCTGTCTGCACCTCTCTTCTTGTCATAGTTGTTCAGGGATTACAGACACTTGCCATGGCACACCAGCACATGGGTTCTGGAGATTTGAACTCAGGTCCTTATGTTTGTGCAGCAAGTGCCTTATACAGCGAGCCATCTTCCCTTCCAGTCCTCCTCTCACTTTTTTATTTTATTTTTTTTTTGGTTTTTTGAGGCAGGGTCTTGCTCTAGCCCAGGCTGACCTGGAATTCACTATGTAGTCTCAGGGTGGCCTTGAACTCATGGTGATCCTCCTATCTCTGCCTCCCAAGTGCTGGGATTAAAGGTGTGTGCCACCACGCCCGGCTTTTACTTTATTTATTTATTTATTTTGATTTCCCCTCACTTTGTTTGTTTGTTTGTTTGTGGTTTGTTTTTCGAGGTAGGGTAGTTCTCTAGCCCAGGTTGATGTGAAACTCACTATGTAGTCTCAGGGTGGCCTTGAACTCATGGCTATCCTCCTACCTCTGCCTCCTGTGTACTGGGATTAAAAGGCATGTACCCAGCTTATTTAGGATTATTATTAATTATTATTATTATTTTGTTGTTGTTTTGAGCAGGCCCTGAGCTAGGTACTTTGTAGGCAGGATCTCAATAAATCATGACAGCAAACCCACCAAGTGAAGTCCAGTATTATTCTCATTTTGCAGATGGAGAAACTGAGGCTCTGAGAGGCTCCTTGTGGACTCACAGTTTTCCCAGAAGGAAGCAGTGGTCCCTGGATCCACACCCAGCAGCCCTTGGCTCTGCTTCCCGTATGGGCTTCTCTTACACTGTCAAGATCCCATGCATGCCAGCAGGACCATGGACTTGCGAGGCAGATGAGGAGGGAGGGAGAGCCTTGGATTTAGCCGCAGCTCCAGGCTAGGGCAGCAGGCATTCACTCACTCAGGCTTCCCGCCGCTGCGCTTGCTGCCTGCAGCCCCACATTAGGATGCTTAATTATGAAATCACAGTGGTTCCCTCACAGAGGGAGGAAGGTGGCAAGGCGAACATCCAGATGGCCCCCTGGCAGGCGTGGGCTTCATCTGGTCTTTATGTAAGAGTTGCCCTGCTTCCCAGATTGCCTTGGAGGCAGACATTTAAACACTTGTTTTGTGTTTATGATACAGAGCAAGAAATTAAGAGCCCCAGTGGAAATGATAAGAACGAGAGAAGCCAGGAGTGCCTCCCAGGGCCTGTGGGGTGCAATGGGGGAGAGGAACAGGCCCTGGGATTGGTTTCAAGATGAGGGAGAGCAGGTGCCTCTGCAGGGCTTGGGTGGCTGATGTGGGATTCCATGACAGCAGTGAAGATGGTGTTTCATAGATGGAGAAACTGAGGCACAAAGGCTGAGAACCTTGGATCTGACATACACACTTGTCCTGAGATGGCCATTCGATCCTCCTCCTAAGGAAAGTCCCTAACCACCAGGCCACTCACTGAAGCTTCTGAACTGAGTCTTACTGCCTCTGAACTTCTGTTGTTCTAGAACTGTTCTGGGGTTCCTGGAACCTTTTTCGGAGGCCTTAACCATGGCTCCAAGCCTCCATTGGATAGAGTCTCTCCAGGATTTCCTGACCAATACCAAGGCCATTGTCCTTGTGGGTGGAGTTATTGACCCTATTCCATGATATAATCTCTCTCTCTCTCTCTCTCTCTCTCTCTCTCTCTCTCTCTCTCTCTCTCTCTCTCTCTCTCATGCTGGAGATGGAACCCAGGGCCTCATGTATGTTAGGCAGGCCTCAACCACTGAATTACACCCACAGCCCCTAGGAGCTCCAAATGTAAGGTTCACAAGTGTGTGTTTTTCTACATCCTTAGCAGTGAGCCAAGGCTGGGCCCACTAAGAGTGGACCAAAGTGCCACCTGGGAGAACTGCAAAGAGCTGCAAAGCTATTGAGTGCTCCCTTTTTGCTTACAGATGAAGCCCGGTAAGCCCCTGCTTGCCTATGGTTGCGTGGCCAGCTGGAGACGGAGCCAAGACTAGAACTTGGGCCTCTTCCAGAGCCCAGAGCCACCCAGGGCTTTGTGCCTCCTGTGGGTTTGAATGCTCCTTGCATGCGTGCCTGGCACCTTGCACTGCATTCTGTCCTGCCATCCTCTCCCCTTGACCAGAGCTCCTTAGAACATGCTCACCTCTGGTTCTCCCTTCTCTTCCCACCAGCACGATCACTGTTTACACAAGCATGTGCTGGGTGAGTAAGGATGTTTACATTTATGAACAAGCGAGCACCTGTTATATGCCAGACCCTGCTCTGGAGTCCCCGAGTGCACGCGATGGTAATGAACACCTGTCTTGAGGACCTCATAGCAGACAGGAGAAACTGGGTACGATGGATACTGGGATGGGAGGGTGAGCCAACTCCTCAGGAAGATGATTTGCTTAGCTATGGGCAGTCTCTAATGAGTAACTTCCATATCAATTTGTTTCAAAGCCAAACCCTACATTTATCTGGTCACTCAAAATCAAGCCAGCTTCCCTTGCAGCCTGGTGTGACCCTGTGTCTTAGTTCTGATCAACTTCCAGAAATCCCCCTCTCTGTCCTTCCTTCTGAGTATTACACTGTGAAGTGATGGTTAGTCTTGGGGCAGGCATTTGAACCAGAAGGATGAGGCCACATGTCAGGGCTATAGATAGAAGCCTGGATCTCTCTCTCTCTCTCTCTCTCTCTCTCTCTCTCTCTCACAGACCTTCTGATGCTGGCCTCGAACTGCCTAAGTAGTCTGTGCTAGCCTTGAGTGCACGACTCTTCTGCCTTAGCCTCATAGGTGAGCCCCATGTCTGACTCTATGGAGAGCTGCCCCTCCATGAACTTCTCTGGAGTTGAGTGAAGAATGAACTCTTTGGTCCACTCCACTGTTACTTTGGGTTTTCTGTGGCTGAAAGAACGTAGAGGTAACTGCTCTAGCTTTGGATGGGAAGAGGAGACAGCTGCCAAGAGATGTCTCCTACAGAGTGAATTTGCCCCATCGCCCCTTATAGGTCAAAGCTGTGGCTGGAATCATAACACAGCCCAATTCCGGCTTGTAGACCTTGTGATCAAACTTGATTTCCACACGCCCATTCACCCTCTCACACATTTACTCCTCGTTCACTGTTCAGCTGTCTCACTGGCTCACAAAATTCATTCACCCAGCTGTTCATGCGCTCATCCATCAAGCTGTTCTTGGAGACAGCTGGTGTGGAGCTGGGGTGCAAGAAATAGTTTGCAAGGAAACTCCACAGGTCAGCGTGAATCACAAACTTTGCAGGATGCCAGGGCTGGGGAAATCAGCTCCATTTCTTGTTTGGAGGAACAGGAGGAGGCGAGATTTGGGGATAAATTGCCACAGGAAGTTGTGGGGCTGTGGAACTGAGAAGGGATCTGAGACAGGAACTGCCCCAAATTGACTTGGGTACAGCCTCCGGGAAGCACATTAGATACATGCCAATCAGGCATCTCCCACACCCATGCAGGGCTCTGTCAGGCTCCCCTGGGCTGCTCTCCTCTTGTTCAAACAACCCCAGCAGCAGGAGACCACTAACAGGGGAAAAAATACACCAAGGCCACAGTCATTAGCATCCTGGAACATTGGATTCTATTTCTGGCAGATCTGAGGTCCCTGGCAAGCCTTGATCCCACTCTCCAGCCCCACTTAGGCCCATGAGCTCTCTCTGTATGCGGCTCACCATGAGAGGCGGGTGCCCATGAGAGAGGGACCCGGTGCTCCAGTGCCACAAGGCCCCACCACACCTGGAATGGAGGCTCATCTCAGGGAAGATGACTCATTTATTGAGTACCTACTGTGTGTCAAGTAAGTGCTGGGTGCTGCTCCCCTCCCCCACCTCACCTTGCACTGTCTGTTCTTCCAGCCTTGACACATCTTGTCATCTGCCTCTAGTCTTGTGCATCAAGGCCTCCTACCTCCTCTCTGCCTCTTCTGCTAGACTGTAGACTCTCCAGGCCAGACCACATCTTTTGAACTTCTGCTTGGCTGCGAGCTGTTTGTTGACTGAATGATGGAATGTTGGGCCGATGAGGCCACTGAGGCTCAGAGAGAATGTGCTCACCCAAGGCCAAGATGGGGTAGAAGGAAAGTCTAGATGTGAATCCAGATGTTTGGGGACCAAGTGTTTCTTTCTTACTATATCTGGCTCTTGAAGGTGTCAGAAGGGGTGTGAACAACAGTGGTGGGGAATTGGGAGCAGCTCACAGGAAAAAACCTGAGGCCCAAAGTTCCACTCTGTCCTCTTACTCATGGGTAGAGTGGAGCCTGGGGCCTGCCACCAAGTCACACAGGGTAGAGTGTCCCAGTTGTAAACTGAGGGCTCACAGGTGCCTGGTTGGCAGACTGGAGGGCCAGGACAGCAACCTGGCTGGCTGGCAGAGTTAGCAAGGCTGTGCCATCTTTCAGATGATTGGTACCCTCTGGCTAATGGGGTCCATTGCCCCTGAACAGCTGCACAGGAGGTAACTCCTCTAGCTGCATGCTGGTTCTGACCCTGCCCAAGACAAGCTGAACATCCCAGCCCCACCAGAGATGGCCGAGGGACTCTGGCTGGTCACTTTACCTCTCTGAAACTCAGTCTCCTTGTCTGGATAGTGGGGATGACAAGGCACTTCTCCCAGGATTGTGAGAAAGCCGAAAACGTTAATGTGTGTGGTACATCTAGAGCAGGGCCCAGCTCTCAGCATTGTGCAGTTACAAGGAAAGCAATCTGTAAACACCATGCTAGATATTTGTAACATATGTATTTGTAATTTGTAGCAATCTGCAAATACTGCTCTAGCTTCCTGTTGCTCCCTGGTTGGTGATGGTGATGGTGGTGGTGGTAGTGATGGTGATGGTGGTGGTGGTGGTGGTGGTGGTGGTGGTGATGGTGATGATGGTGGTGATAGTGGTGGTGGTTGGTGATGGTGATGATGGTGGTGATGGTGATGGTGGTGGTGATGATGGTGATGGTGGTGATGATGGTGATGGTGGTGGTGGTTGGTGATGGTGATGATGGTGGTGATTGTGGTGGTGATGGTGATGATGGTGATGTGGTGGTGATGGTGGTGGTGGTGGTGATGGTGGTGGTGGTTGGTGATGGTGATGATGGTGGTGATGGTGGTGATGACAGTGATGATGGTGATGGTGGTGGTGATGGTGATGGTGGTGGTGGTGACGGTGGTTGTGGTGGTGATGATGGTGATGGACATCATGCAGATGACTGACGATGCTGTGGAGATGACAGAAGAGATTATGATGATGACACTGGTGATGGAGATCTAGAGACAACTGTAGATGAAGATGGCGACAGAGATGATGATGGTGATGATAATGATGATGGGATGGTGAAGGAGAAGATGAGAATGATGGTGAGAAGGATAATGCCAATCACAATGGAGACACTATAGCGGTGAGAAGGATGAGAATGGAGAGGCTGATGAGTTGGATGATGGTGAGGATGGGTGGATGAAAGGGTGGGGAAATGAGGCAGCCTCCTTAAGCATGTTCATTCGAGCCCTAAGATCAGAACAGTGACATAAAAACATCCGAAGAACTGGATGCTCAAAGACCCAGGTATCTTTCAGCTCAGGGTTTGCCCTTTATTAGCCAAGTGACTTTGGGAAGTCCCTGCACACCTCTGAGTGTTAGCTCTGTCACTTATAAAACAGGATCCAGCATGGAGCACCACAGAGCTCCTTCATGGTCCCTTTTATACACAGCAGCAGCATCTTGGAACACAGCAAAGCAGATAGCTCTAGTGTGAAATGTCATTTCCCTGCCCCTGTGTCCCAGGACAGCTGAGTGTCTCTCAGCCTCAGTTTCCTCTTATTGTTATGTGAACACTTTACAGGTGAGGCTCTATTACTATGTGAACTCTTCCCACATAGAGTTGTGGCTTGACTAAAAAGCTCTCAGATGGTTACAAGAACCAGCCCAGTAACTGCAGGGAGTAGGGGCTTGTTCACTGTCTCGTCATGATGAAAAGCCTGAGGTTTTTATTCTGGCTTATCATGGCCCAACTTGGTGTCATGATCAAACCCTGCTGGTCACCACTGTTCCCCACACTCCTGTCCCATGTGCTCTGCAGGGAGATGAGGGTGACCACTGCCTGTTGGGCTGTGCAGGTTGTTCATGGCTCAAGGGCACTCATCTGAGGAAATCTAGCTTCTATTTTTTTTTCTCCCTCAGCTGTGAACATGAAATTGGGGCCACCTGCCTGGAAACAGTGCCTTTCTCTGATTTGCACAGAAATTCTTAGGGCCTGGAAAGTGCTTGTGTTATCCAATGTGAGCTTAATTCATGAGGACTCAGATGGGGCCCAGAGCACATGGACCAACATGCTTGTTGGGCAGAGGAGGAAAGTGACCGTTGACCATTTGCTTAGCTTTCCCTGCATGCCTACCAGGTGATACATGTGACAGACAGACCATCATCCTATGAGCTTTCCAAAGCTATTTGGATAGTGACTCCAGACAGTAGGCATTCAATAGCAAATTTGGAGAGGTGGGCACTACATTGATTCCAGTGATTGGATCCTGCGTTTTGGGGATGAGTGGCAGAAGTTCAGATGGTGCTGGTGTTCCCAAAGGCAATCCATACTGCACAGAGTGAACAGAGCTTCCCAGCACAGAGGTGGGAGGGAACACAAGGGCCCACTAGCAGCTTCTGGACAGAGACCCCAGTGTGTCTAATGCAGAGAGCCTAGCAGGTTCAGGGGCTATATGTTTCCCTGTTTATTGGCAGAGACATAGGCAATGAGGAGCAAAAGCCCTGAGAAATGGTAGTGAAGGGGGTCAGAGATGTTAGATGGCTGATTCAAGGGGCACACAGCAATGATCTGGCTAGCTGGGTTTATAATCCAGGTTCCTGACTGAGTTGGTGCTTGCAGGGACCACGACGCTCACTGGGTAGTGTGTGTGTGGGGAGTGTGGCACAGAGAGGGATTTTTGTGTAGTTTCTGTGTAGTTAGTGGGAACAGAAGCAGTCAGACGGTGGGGAGGGGCAAGGATGTGTCTGGTTGAACTGTGTTCTTGCTAACGCCTAATGCAGGGCGCTCTGTTCTTACTGCTGAACACCAGGATGTGTGAAAGGACTATAAAGCCTGGCATGATCTGTTCTGTCCTGATTGCATATGTGCTGTCCAGCAGGGGCACTGTGCATTGATCAGGAAACAGCACTGTGCCAGGAGTGAGCCTTGGGTTCTTGGGCCAGCTCTCCCTAGCACATGCTGAACTGGGTCAAGCAACACCAGGTCTTTGTATACAAAACAGGAAGGTTGGGCCACAAGACCTCCATGGTATTGCAGCTCTGGTCTTCTGGCTAGAGTTCTTAGACTTGGCCATGAGTGGGTGGATAGGAGTACCGAGGACAGCTTCACATACAACAGGCCAGTGGGACTTTGAGCAAGCCCAGAAACCTGGATCATCCAGGGCCCCCACTTTGAGGACCACTGTTCTAGTAAGCCTGGCTGCATGCCAGAACCGAATCTCTTGGGGAATCTGCCATAGCCGAATTCTCAGGCTTAAAGCCAGAGCAATTAAATCAGTGGTTCCGAGGGAGCCTGGGCTTTGCTTCTTTTTAAAGCTCCCCAAGGTGATGCAAACAGCTCTGCCAGGGTTAGGAACCACTGCTCTGGAAAGGCAGCCAGGAGGAGCCAGCACATTGAATCAATGCCTTATTTCCCTTTGGGGACATTAATCTTGGTTACCAACTCAGCCTCTTGTCATCTCCTGGGCTGGAACAGCCTCTCTGAGCCTCAGTCTCCTTTTCTGTAAGTGGGGCTGTTGGAGACACTAAATGAAATTGCCTCACTTCATCTCCCTCCCTCTCTTTGTCTCCAAGGAGAACTTGTGCATTCAGCTGAGCACAATTCAATAAGTATTTATTAAAAACTTGCAATGGTAAGATCTGCCCTTAACCATGTGAAATCCAGATGAATCAGGCTCAGTCCCCACTTCAAGGCACTCACGTGTGCACATCGGGGGAGATGAGGCATGTGTCCAAAACGTGAGGAAAGATAAAGCACCACCGGCTACTGAGGAGATTGTCATGGTAAAGGCTACTTTATGCAAGGCACTCTAGAGTTTATTTTAATCCTTTCAGTAGCCCCATGAAGTCACTACTATTGTAACACCCACTTTAGAGGTGAAGAAGCGAGGTTTAGTGAACCAAGCTTTGGAGAGTGGGTGTCCACAAGACCATTGGAAATGCTGGGAGAGAGCTTTGTGGGGGAAATGTGAACACCGAGCTTTGAAGGGCTGGAGGAGGAGTGAACCAGGCAGAGATGAGAAAGAGGAGGTCTCAGATGGAGGAACCAGTAAAATGAAAATCCAACTTCTTTGTGTGTATATGTGTGTGTGCTCATGCTGTGTCTGTTTGTATGTGAGTGGGCGTGCATGTGTATGCCAATGTATTTGTATGCCTGTGCACACGTGTGTGCAAGCCAGAGGGTGACTTCTCTTCAGTCACTCCCGCCTAACTTTCTGGAGTCAGACGGTTACTGTCGCACCATGAGGTCACCTGCTTATCTTTCTGAGTCTCTCACTGGATCTAGAGCTCAATGGCTTAGCTGGACTAGCTAGCCAGCAAGCCCCAGGTATCCCTCTGCCCCCACTCCCACCCAGCACTGGGATTAAAGGTAGTTTTTGACACCATGCCTGGTTTTATGTGAGTGCTGGGAATTTAAACTCAGGTCCTCATGCTTCAAGAGGCAAGACTTCACTTGCTAACCCATCTCCCCAGCCTGGAAGTCCAACTTCTTTAGGGACCTAGAAGTGATTTGTTTTGCCTTGTATGCCAGGCTGACTTAGATTGTATATCTCAAGCAATAGGGAATCACTGAAAGTTCTTCACCAGGAGTGGCATTTTAAAAAAAGGTTTAGGGGATCACTGCTTATGGGAGGCAGGGGGCCACAGGGAGCCAAGCGAAGAAGGATGCAGCTACAGCCAGTGGTCCCCGTGGAGACTCTTAAGTGCAGGGGAGTTGGGAAAACGGGTGCACATGGGCATGGCTCTGTTGTCACATGAAGTATCCCTGGGCGTGGATGACTTCTGTGCACCTGCTTGTTGACTGAGCCATTCTGCACCCGGCAGCAGGAGGCAGGTGAGCCTGTCAGGGTCACCCAGTGCCACGTGCAGAGCCCTCACGGTAGAGATCTGGTCAGTGGGGTGTGACCTACTCAGGGTGGAGGACTCTGCTGAAAGCACAAGGATTGGGTTCCTGGGCCAGCTCAAAGCTGGCTGCCTGCCACCTTCCCATGATGGGGGTGAGTGGGCCTGGCCCAGTGCTGGAGCCCTAACCCCAGGCTTCTAGGCAAAGCATGCCACTCTGCACGTCTCTCACTGCCAGGAATGCAGCCAGCTCAGGGTTCACAACCTCTGTGCATCAAGCCCAGTATGAACCTCTGGACAGAAGCCAGTTCCTAGAAATCAAGCCTGGATGCAAAACATTGCCATTGGGATCCTGCTACTTGCTTCTGCTGGTGACCTTGGGTGCATCCTTTAGCCTTTTGGCCTAGACTGGGGCCTTAAACACAGTCCAGTAATACAAGAAGAGGGCTGTCCACCCCTAGTCCTCCCTGCCACCTGACATAGTTTCCATGGGGACTCTGAAGATGTCCCAAGGTCAGTCACTGGAAGCCACTTTCTGTACCCACCATCCAAGTCTGTCTTAGTGTTTTGCCACTATGGGTTTTTGGTTGGGTATCATGCCCATTTTACTGACAACATAAGCAAGGTCCTCCTATGACTGGCTCAGGGTGGAATCTTTGAGTGGTTACTGAGGGAGGACTAGAACACAGATCTTCCACCCAGAATTGACTGCCTATCTGGTGGACAGAGACCAGGGCTGAGGCTGAGGTACAGTGGAAGTGTGGGACACCCAGTAAAGCACCCCTTCCTCAGGCCACACATTCAAGCCCCAAGGTGGAAGTCTCTGTTGGGGCCCATGGGCTTGGACCCTCTAAGAACCTCGCCCCAGTCCCTGCATGGTGGGCAGGCCGGTTCAGCCGGAGTTCAGAAGGACTTGCTTTGTTTTCATGACGCCTGGTTTACTCTTACCTTCTATTTATGGCTTGGGACACAGGCTTCCCATGTAAGGCAGTGACATTAATGAGCCTGAAAATATGTGTTGGGGAGATTGGGTTTTGGATTAAAGAAAACATTAAGTAATAAGTGGCCTGTAGAAATGTGAGAACGCCTGATGTCTGACCTGGTTCTAACCATTCCCAGGTCTGGGGCAGAGCCTCGACCAGCACGGCTCTGAGCTCTGTTCCCACCAGGCAGGACCCGTGCCCCAGATTACCAGAAGGGCCCCGGGCAGGGCTCACTGGACAGTGCTCTCAGACCTGCATTCGCAGGCCAAGGTGCCTCCGCGCGGCTCGTGGCTGCACGTGCGTGGCCCATGTGCCCCGCGGCCGAGACCTGGGGAAGTTCGGGCCGGGCCCGTCGGGCATCTAGGAGGGCATGGGGGGGGTTCCGCGGGACCGGGCTCGGGAGCTGGTGGTGGGTTCCCCGCGGTCGTGCCCGCAAGCGCGTGCTCAGACGTCAGCTTCCCGGGCCTGTGCGGTGCCGCCTTCCGGTCACGGTGCGCGCGCTCTAAGCCTCGGGCCATTCCCCCGCGGCCCCAGCCCCACGCGCCCGGGCACGCGGAGCCGCCGACCGCCGCGCCGGGGTGGGCGCGGGCGGGGCGGGGTGGGGGCGGGGTGGGGGCGGGGTCTGTCCGCGGGATCCGCCGTTCATTGGCTGCGAGGGGGCCGGGGGCGGGGCGCGGGGGCAGGACGCGGGTGGAGGGCAGACACGGCCGGGCGCGGGGCGGGACGCGCGGCAGGTGGGCGCGGGACGAAGCCACCTCGGTGAGACCGTCGCTGGTGCGAGGAGGGCGCTCGGGGATCGCCAGCGGGATCCGGGGCTCGGATCGCTTTGGGGAGGGATCCGTGACCTCTCCCTGCAGGGGCACAGCGGGGCGTTTGCCTGCGGGAGAGGGAGGAGTCGGCCACGAAGAAAGTTCTCCTTCCCGGGGGAGCAGAGGTGCGGTGAAGCGGTGCGGGGTCCGGGCGAACTTGGAGCTGCACTCGGAGCCTCGGGGCAGCGTTCCCGGGCCCTCTCCGTACGCGCGCAAAGCGGAGCTGGGGTCGCGTGGCGGGTCGTCTCGCGCGGGCAGAGCCGCGGGCGGCGGCGGCGGAGGCCGGGCCCGGCCGGCAGCTCCTTTACCCCGCTCCCCGCGCCCCGCTTCGGGTCAAGAGGCGAAGGTAGCGTAGGCGTCCAGGCGAGCTCTCCGGCTGGGGATACGCAACTCAACGTCACCTCCAATAGGCATCCTCCCCGCCCCGAGTCTCCAGGGTCCGCTCCTTATCCTCGGAGTCGCCCCCACATCCTTTTCCCCCAGCCGGGGATCTCCTCCATCGGACGTCCCCAAGCCTCCGGGCACCTGGCTCAACCGGAGGCCTCCGGGTCTGGGCAGGGCAGGGCCGGCGACGGCGAGCCGGAGCCCGCCCAGCGCCCGGGCCCCGCCGAACCCTCGGAGCCCATCCATGGGGTCCCGGCTCCACGCGCCTCCTCGCCCGGCCGCGCCCAGCCCGGCTCGGGGCTCTGCGCACCGAAGGATCCGTGCGCAGTGACCACGGAGCCGCCGCAGACGCCTGGAAGCTCGGCGGCGGCCGGAGCGGCAGGCGGTTCCCCGCACCTCCAGGCGCTTCCAGGCAGCCCTCCGAGCCGTGCCCGGGGCCCGGCCCGCCGTGCACAGGTAGGAGAGATGCCAGCAAAACCTCCGGGAAGCTGGGTGGAGTGGGGACAGCGGGGGAAAAGAGGGGCGGCAGAGGGAGGAAGGCTCGGCGACACTCGCTTTTCATGAGGAGGGAAACTTAAACTACGCACCTACTGTGCTGTGTGCGGGGACTAGCTGGCAACTACCCACGCAGAGGGAATTAAATACGCGGGGAACCTAGCCTGAGTCAGTCCGTGTGCTAGCCTCGTCCTTAAGCCCAAGAAAAGGGTTTACTGAGCTTTGGTTCCTCTGTTTGGCTAAGGGGCTCTTCTTTCAGGAGATCGAGAGTCAGCCCACTTTTTAAAGGGGGAAACTGAGGCTCAGAGAGGGAGAGGCACTTCTGCATACAGCCTCCTCCCCTGCTTTAGCAGGACCTCCAGGGCCCTTTCTCCACCCAGAGTCCCTTGAGCTTTGGAGGATTTCCTTGGAAGATTCCCTTCCCAGGAAGAGTTTTTTGGACTCAGCTGGCCAGAGTGTATGGTGCCTCTCCTCCCCATCTCTGCCGCCAGTCAAGGGAGGATAGAGAAGGTCCTTTTGGAGCTGGGACAGGGCTGGGAAGCTGTGGCCAGCCCAGGAGCTCCTGATTAAGGCTTCCCCTATGCCTCAGAGAGACCAGGTTGGGTCCCATTAAGGCCTCTGCCACTGCTCCTCAATGACACTGCCCCAAAGAAAGAAGCTTGGCATCTTGCCTGCCTCTGGATTTCCTCCTTAGATCTCAGGCGACTCTAGGGTTTTGTTTCTGTCCTGCTGTTTAATAGAGGGGTGAACTGAGTCAGGCAAGACAGTTCACTGGTCCAGGGCTAGGTGAACTGGGTTAGCCTGAGGCCAAACTACTTGGTTGAAAACTGAAGCCACCTGCTCTCTGCCCTCTGGAGCTGCCCAGGATGGAGAGGCTGGCTTTGCCAAGTCTCCTTGTGGTGTGAGTTTGAATTCAGGGGACTGCAGTGTGTGTCCAAAGAGGCTGAGAGTACACAGTTGGGCACTGTGACGAACCAGGCTCTGGAGTGTGCCCTGAGGGACTTGACCAACTCTGGTCCCTTTGTCCTTGCCCATCTGACCTGCCTGCATAGCCTCCAGCAGGCACTGGGGTAGATGCAGGGGAAGAAGGTAAATGACCCAGGCTGGCTGGTAGGGTCTGTGGAGAGTCCCAGCAGGGTGCCCATCTCAGCTGCCTGGAGGGAGAAAAGGAAGGAAGAACAATATGCCCCTGGGGTCATTCCCTGCTTGGTGCCAGCTGGGCATCATTGAGTCAGCTGTTTGGAAAAGATTCCAGTTTGGACCAGTAGAGAGGTGGCTTTTCATAGAGGTAAAAGCCTAGTTTTTGGAGCCAGGCAGTCTGCTTGTAATCCCTGCCAGGCATCTGCTGTGTGAACTGGGGCAAGTGACTCAATTTCTCTGAGCACCAGTGACCCCATTAGTCTTCTGGGGGAGGGGGTCTCCTTGTGATGGGTCCTTATGGTAGATACTTTTCTTTGGGGAAATTCCCTTTCTATCTCCCCTGGGCTTTCTGCCTCTCAGCTACCCAGAGCTAGCAATAGGCTCAGAGTTTTGTTCAGGTGCCTGTTCAGCCTCCCACTCACCTCTATGGGCTGCTGAGGTTGGACACTAACCTCCCAAAGGAATTCGGAACCAGTCTCTCCCCATAATGAGATCAGCTCAGCAAGCAGGTAGCAGAGGGGATGCTGTGCCCACAGGGGCTTCCCTCAGAGCCTCCTGTGGGGGCGGAGCCACAGAGGCACTGTCACCTGGAGGCCAGGTGTCTGGATGCCTCACACAATCCCACGTGGCTGAATCCATGTGAAGACTCAGTCTTTTCTCAGACAAGCAAGCCTTGGGTTTCCTCCTCCGTCTGTGCCCTTCTCTGTTCCTCATCTCTTATTTCTAATGCCTCCTCCCTCCTCTCGCTCCCTCCCCCCACCTTCCCACGTCTCCTTTCCTCTTTTCTCCTCTATCTTACTGCCTCCTCTCTGACTTCCTCAAGTCCACTTGCTTGTTGGTACCAGCCTGTGTATACTGGGGTAGAGGCTGGAGCAAGGCAGTGATGGAGGCGGACACTGTCCCTAGAGGCTACTGGCTTTCTTCGTGTCTTCTCTCTAGATAGAGGTGGCTGCCAGCTCCTGATCCCTGCCAAGGACTGGGGAGGGGTTTTCCCAGGTGAGGCACCAAGCCAGAGTCCCTGGGAACTGAGGAGCACTTCCTGTCTTTATCTTTCCATCCCACTTCCCACAGCCACACCTGAGGACCTTCAGTAGGGCTGCGTGGGGCGGTCAGTGCTTCTCAGGACAGCCCAGGGCCAGCCAGGAGGGCTAGAGGTGAGGGGAGAAGCTCCCAGAACTAGAGCTTTGTGTGAGCTCAAAGGCAGAACCATTTTCCATTTTATTCGCTCAGGGATCATTTATTGAGTACCCGTTGTGTATGGTGCTGTAGTTCTGTGGGATACATTCATAGACAGCTTTAGGAGTGATTTCAAAGGGAGTATGTGTGTGTGGGGGTGGGGGGGAGGTAGGCTTAAAACTTCACCAGACTCCATATGAATCCAGTGGGCAACTACCAGGGCCCATCTTGACCTGGGCAGAAAAGCACATGTGCGGACAGGGAGGTGGCATCCTGTGCTCAGGGCAGACCACCTGGGGTCGGGCCCTCCTTACCAGATACACAGGCTCTCTGTGCCTCAGTCTTCTCGCCATCTACCTTCCGGGTCACTGGAGTGATGGAACACAGCACTTAGAACACTGTGACATATATTAACTGTGAACAAAATGTCAGTGGTATTATTGCTCTATACTTAGCACACACTTGGCACACACCTGAGCTTGGCCCGGAAGCCATCATCATGGCTCAAGGCCCTGGGTCTGCTGTGTGCTGAGCTGGCCCATTGTATCTGTCTCTGCCATTCATTCTTGGAGCTCATGTTGTGGGCTGGGAGCTGGGAACATTCACACCGTGGAAATTGACAAGTGCTACCTAAGCGGGGCTTTTATGAAAGGTATTTATGAGAACAGTTCCCCACTGAGGGGCTCAGGCAGGAAGGTATGATTAGAGTGGGCATGTGCCAGGAGACTTGCACCCAGGACATCATTCACCCCGTGGCCATCTCACATCATGAGTCCCATGCAGATGGAGAATGGTGGAGAATGCTTGGGGTGCATAGATGAAGCCCTGGAGGCTATCGGATTGGGAGAGCCAGAGGTGAGCACCAAGCCTTAGGATACACAGCCCCTTTGTGTGAATTGAACAAGGCCCACTCCAAGCAGAAGAGCTGCACAAAGATGTCCCTTGCTCTGGGATACATCCCTTACGTGCCTACCCAGGGGGTGCCTTGTGCAGTGGCCAACTTGTCCAACCTGTGGTGACCAGCTCTGGGGCTAGCAGGGTGGAATTCTGCTGGATAGGGTGATCAGAGAAGCCTTCAGAGAGATGGCAACATCAGACCCTGCAACAAGAGGAAGAGAGTGTTTTGGGAAGGAGCTGGTGGGAATGGGAGCAGAGGAATAGAGGCAGAGTTCAAACTGGTTGGGTCCTGGGCTGCTGAGACGGCAGGGAAAAGTATCCTGGGTTAGGAACGGCCTTCTGGTAGGTCTGATGGAGCAGGGAGGTTTGTATCACTCCACTCAGGTCTGTTTTAGCTTCTTCCATGAAGCCTAGAGGCACTCATAGAAACTTCTGGGCTCCCTGCAGAACCTTAGCCCTTGGGGTTGCAGCTTGAGTTGCTCATGGGTCACTCTTCTGTCCATATTATGGAGCCCAGGTCCCCCGGAAGTGGAAGCGGGCGAACTTCTGGGGCTCAAGGAGGCACAGTCTCTTGGGTGGAACCCAGAGATGGCTGGTGGGCTGAGAGTGGGAGGGAGCCCCCAAGTATAAAGTCTGGGTCCAGGGGTGCATCCTAACTGCAGGTTTGATGGGGGAGGTGGCCTGAGTCCCCCTTTCCCTCCTTCCTGGGATAACTGTAATCCATTTCATCCTTGGATATAAGAAGTGCAGGCTACCAAGCTACATATATCCCAGGCTCAGTAGAAGCCAGGGTGGGATGAGTAGTGGACGCTACAGGGAAAGGCTGTGCCCTGGCAGTGGTTAGTGCTCTGGGGAGTCCATCTGTGCCAAGCAGAACCTTCTGTGGCAGCTGAGGAACTAGAGAAAGTGGGGTTCAGAGGTGAAGCTACCTGACCCAGATGAGCAGTCAGCGTAAAGGAAGGCTGCTAAACCCATGGTTTTGGATTTGAGTGAGGGGCAAGCCAATGGAAGATGAACCAGTGAGCCAGTAGAGGGAAGGAGTAAAGCCAGAGGGCACGCGTGGGTGAATGAGGAGAGGTTAGAAACCCAGGGTCCCTAGAGAACCCCACCAGTGTTCCCACTTTACAGACCTAGCAGAGACCTAGACAGGGCCCACAGAGAGGTGGCAAAGGCCAAGACCCATGGCTAGGGCCCTCTAATGCCATTTTCCTCTCTCTGCTGCAGCCCCGAGCCATGATGAAGACCTTGTCCAGTGGGAACTGCACGCTCAGCGTGCCAGCCAAGAACTCCTACCGCATGGTGGTGCTGGGTGCCTCCCGCGTGGGCAAGAGCTCCATTGTCTCTCGCTTCCTTAATGGCCGCTTTGAGGACCAGTACACACCCACCATTGAGGACTTCCACCGCAAGGTGTACAACATCCGTGGTGACATGTATCAGTTGGACATCCTGGATACCTCTGGCAACCACCCATTCCCAGCTATGCGCCGGCTGTCCATCCTCACAGGTGAGTCAAACTAGGGGTGGCAGTGGCAAGGGTGGGACCTGGGGCTGGGCACAGGACGGCTGGCTCCACACCCTTACCCTTTATTGGAGATGCAGCTCAAAAGACCCTGTACTAGGGGCTCAGGGAAGTCACTGTTTGTCTGACAACCTGACAAGTGGCAGTCATGGCCCAGTGCCATTTTAACAGTCAAATCAGTTCCCTACAGTGGCCTGGAAACTTCTGGATCGGGAACAGCAATGGTTGACACTTTCCAAGAACCAGGAGCCTGGATTGTGCTTAGAGTTTGGCACACATTTGGAGCCCAAGAGATAGATGTCCTTCTACATTTTACAATGGGGAAACTGAGGCAGAGAGATTCACTTGATTCAGATGGAAGCATAGCTGTGGTTATTGTCACAGCTCCCCTGTGGCCTCCCCACCTTGCTGGGGGCAGTGGGTGGGGAAAGAGAACTGTGAGAGGACAAGGCGCTTGTAGTGATGGACTGGCTGTCACTGTCATTCTTGAGGCTGTGGAGAGTGGCAGCTGAGAGAATGGGTCCCAAGCACTGCTGGGACCCAGTCTTGATTTCACCATCTCCTGGTTTTGGCCCCTGGGAGAAGCGACTTTATTTCTTGGTCATTTTCTCATCTGTGCAACCAGCATCACATTCACATGACTCTCAAAGGACGGTATAAAGTGCTGGCTAGGCAGCCAGTAAGTGTTCAGTGAACGTTGGCCTTCGGTCTAGCCAGCGTTTCTAGTATGCCCCGTGGGCTATACCGTCATGTGCCCATCCTTGTCCCTCTCATTGCTGGACAGAGATGAGGGAAGGAAGCAGGTGCAGGTAACTCTCAGGCCATCAAGAAAACAATGCCAAATGGAAACACTTCTGTGCCAAGAATCCCACATCCTGTGGGACATTTGTTCTCAAGGCCAACCTGAGATTTTGGAGAGGAAGTGTGTAGATAGAGGACCCCAAGATGGGCCTGGGCTCAAATTCTGCCTGTCACTTGGTAGCTCAGCTGTGTCTCAGCCTTCCCAGATGCACACAGGCATGATCTTGTTCCCCTATTCTGCAGTGGGGAGAATAGAGCTTGGGGGCAGGTCCCCACACATGGGGACAGCCTTCTCAGCCTGGTAGGGACCAGATAGATGCCCACCAGTAGATACATAGAGGAGAACCTTATACATATTCACAAAGCTGATTTGCAGTTACACAGGTAATACGCAGACACACCATCAAACACTGCCGATTATGCCAAGAGCCCTTGGGCCCAGGCCCCCAGGCCCAGGCCCCTGCCTCCTAGTGACATCATCATCAGCCTGGCCCATGTGAGCACATTGACATTCCTTCTGTATCCTGGGATGGCGCTGGCCGAGGTTGCTCTGTTTTCTGCATGTTGTATTCTGAGCACATCTGTCTGCTGCTTGCTTTGCTTGCTCACTGGCCCGGGCCACCTTTTCCAGGCTGGTGCTTGGCACAGGAAATGCTCAGAGCTGCTCATTCCCGGTCAGCTCTCCCTGCAGCTGTCCAACACCTGCAGTTTCACATTTGAACATGTCAAGACTGCTGGAACTCAGAGGCTGAGATTAGCCTAATAGGACAGATCGAGCGAGTGAGAGGGAGCAGTTGGCAGGCAGACGCTGCCTCACTAGCGCCCTTCAAACAGAACCCTCCCCCTAACCCTTCACCAGCCTCATGAACACCAGTGTGCACAGACCCCAAGAGGCCAGGTGGATGGGAAGATGTCTTGAGCTCTGTCCCCAGCTCACCTTGGTAGTGTGCCATTTGAGGGACTCTGTGCTCTGGGGTCCAGAAGGAAGAGACAGCCTTTCTGCCAGAAGCTGAGATACTTGATTCAACCCTACAGCCAATCACCAACCAGCTCCTCTGAGGCTTGATTCCCTCACCTGCAAGTCAGTGACCTTGCACCACACTCAAGGTTGTTAGGAGTTGGAGTAAATGTGAGGTATAGGCTTGGGGGATGAGGTAGTGACCCCTGTTATATGTGACCTGGAAACACAGGGGGGAGTCTGGTCTACACACTGGCAACTCCTCCTGGCTGCACCCCAGTAGCTGTGTCTAACTTGAGCCCCTATCCAAGTGCTGCAGTGGGTCACAGTGAAGGTAGTGTGGGGATGTTCCTCCACTCATCCCATGAAGTGAGAAGCACCAGGCATAGGCCAGGTGAAGACCAAAGAAAGTTGCAGTCCTGACCTGGCCACATTTGAGCTGTGTGACCTTGGGCAGCTTGATTACCCTTTCAGAGCCTCCGTTGACTCACTTCGAGAGAGCTTCCCCACGGGGGTGTTAAAGGAACAGTGGGTGTGTGCGATGCCGGCTCTCAGCAGGTGCCTCTTCTGATCATTACCGTTGCCCAAGATGGCTGAGCGCTTGCTGCCTTGCAAACAAGACACCGCTTCATTCATTTCATGCAGAAGGGGAGACCGAGGGTTGGAGGGTTTTCATGATCCCCTCAAGGCTCAAGGCTGGTTCATGGAGGTAAGATGCAAACCCAGGCCCACCTAATGACAGCCTGCTCTGCTCTGCTGTGGCCACCAATGCTTGCTGATTTTTTGTGTGTGTCAGGTGCTGTTGCAGGTCCTGGGGATGCACACTGAACAAGAACAGCTGTACCCTCTTTCCCCAGGATGGAATTCTATAATAATTATTCTAACACCATCTGTGCAAATCTGTAGGGCCGACTGAGCCCTCCCCAGCAGTGCCAGGAAATGTGAGGGGAAATGAGCAGATACGAACCTAACTGCGCTACGCGTAGCCCCTCTGAGCTCAGTTCCCACTCTGGCAAGTGGAGGTGATGTGACCACGGGCTCAGGGCTTGCTGGGTCCCTGTGAGGCAGCTGGAGGGAGCCACGGTCAGCAGGGCAGGAGCTGCATGGCTGCAGGCCAGCCTGTCATTCACCGAGCGCCCGCTCTGTCCTCCTCAGGCGATGTCTTCATCCTGGTGTTCAGCCTGGACAACCGCGAGTCCTTTGACGAGGTGAAGCGTCTCCAGAAGCAGATCCTGGAGGTCAAGTCCTGCCTGAAGAACAAGACCAAGGAGGCGGCCGAGCTGCCCATGGTCATCTGCGGCAACAAGAACGACCACGGGGAGCTGTGCCGCCAGGTCCCCACCACCGAGGCCGAGCTGCTGGTGTCTGGCGACGAGAACTGCGCCTACTTTGAGGTGTCGGCCAAGAAGAACACCAATGTGGACGAGATGTTCTATGTGCTGTTCAGCATGGCCAAGCTGCCGCACGAGATGAGCCCCGCGCTGCACCGCAAGATCTCCGTGCAGTACGGGGACGCCTTCCACCCCCGGCCCTTCTGCATGCGCCGTACCAAGGACGTGGATGCCTACGGCATGGTCTCGCCCTTCGCCCGTCGCCCCAGTGTCAACAGTGACCTCAAGTACATCAAGGCCAAGGTCCTTCGGGAGGGCCAGGCCCGGGAGAGGGACAAATGTAGTATCCAGTGAGCGGCAGGGACGCTGGGGACGGGATCGGGCAGTGCCTTAAGAGAGGTGACCCCAGGTGCCCCACGAGGTGTGAAGCTCTGTCCATCCCCTGCCTTCTTGCCACTTCTATCTGAGTTCCCCATGCCTGTGGCTCCCAGTGGCTTCTGCTCCTCTGTCAGAGGACAGGAGACAGGTTGGAGATATATCATTACTTGTACTGAGACCCAAGTTGGAGCTTTCCCTGTCCTTGGGGGTGGAAGGAACACGGAGAGGCCAGGAGTCCTGCGTCACATGGAGTTGCCTGGAACAAGTTACAGGGTGAAAACAACACTCCAGCCAGATGCATGGGGCCTCTTCTCCCAGTGAGGACAAGCTCTTCGTCTAGGCTCCTGGGGGATCCCCTCCCTGGCCTGGCTGTGCCCATTCACCCCTCCACTTGGTCCCCAGCTGCCTTGACCTTGGGTATGGGATGGGGTGGCTGTGTCCTCAGACCATGTCCATCCCTGACCTATTCCTCCACCCCGCTCCTAGGTTCACTTCTACGTGATAGCATTAGTTCTTGAAGCTGTTTCCTGTCATGTTTAGCAGTAGACACGAAGTCCTTGTATGTAAGAGCCTCATGACCCATCCTTGGCCAGGCTCCTCCCTCTCCATTTCAGACCCTCTTCCTTAGCAGAGGAGACTTTCCTCCCTGCTCCCACAGCTGGATCCTGCCCTCTGTACACCTTACAGACCTGGGCAGCACAGGCAGAAGGGCCAGGGTGCCTATCCTGCCTCCATTTCCAGAGGGTGATTGGTACTTGTGACCGCTCGAGCCCCACCCCGGCTCCTAGCTCTCTCAGGACGGAGCTCTGCCAAGGGCCAGCTTTCCTCCCCTGTGTGTCCCTCCTGCGTACAGTGAGTGCCCAGTAGGTGCTGGGTTCACTGTGTGCTGGCGAACAGGGTGAGGGGCCCTCATGTCCCCAGCTGTGGCCTCTTCCCATTCCTGTATCCCATTGCTTTCTGCACACCACCACACAGCCGGGAGCTGGAGCAGAGCCCCCCAAAGGTGAGGCCCATGGCATGCTTTTCCTTGTGCCCAGTACTGGGTGTGTTGGGTACCTTCTGCCCTAGCAGGGGTTTTGACTCTGCAAACCAAAGGCGCTCCTCACCCTCCCAAATGGAGTTGTACTTTAGTCCTCTTAGAAGTACTGGAGCCGAGGGTCATGGGGCCCATTGCAGCAGCCCATAGAGTGAGGTTTCGCAAAGCCAGAGACAGGAGGTGTCTTGCTTCAAAACCACAAAACCTGCTGGTGGAAGAAGCAGGGCCAGCTTTGGGCTTTTGGCACACACCATGATGTGCTCGCTCTCCTCGATGCTTCCTCACCCGGCCCTGGAACCCTCAGGGAGTTCTCTCCCCTCGCGGTCACTGAGGGTGCCCATAGTCACTGTGTACATCCTGAACACACAGGCACACCCTGGCTCCGGCTTTGCTCACTGCTCCCCCGGCCTGGCCCCCACCGCACCCACACTCCTCCACCTGCCGCTCTCCACAGCACTACGATGGCCCACTTCTGTCCCCAACCTGTCCTCCCTCCCCAACCCCAAGCCTCAAGAGCAGACCAAGTACTTGTCTAGACACGCGTGGCCTGGTCCCACTCGGTCACGCCCCACTGCCTGGGTCTCTGTGTACACTTTCAATTAAAGTGGGTTTGTTACGCAGCCGTGTCCTTGATGTGTGTTTACAGTATTCCCAGGGGGATGCGGCTCCCTTGGCCAAGGCTCTTCCCAGCATGCTCCTGCCAGTGCTTTTGCCTGCCCCCCCCCATGCTGCCACACTCTTCAGATTGGGGAGGGGGAATAAAACCACACTTAGGAGGTTGTGCTTGGCTCCACCTTGGCCCTTCTGGGCCTGCTTAGGGTTTGTTCCATTTGTGTAGAGAGTAGCTGAGTCAGACAGGAGATGTGGATCAAGGCTCCCTCTGAGTTCTCCATTTCTGTGGAACAGCGATCTTGACTCTAGGGGACAAGGAGGAATTTTCTGGAAAGATGGTTGGTGATGGAGACTTGTTGGGAGGGATGGGAGGATGGCTCAGCAGGAAGAGACCTTGCTGAGCAAGCATGAGGAGCTGAGTTAGATCCCAGCACCCACATAAAAAGCTGGGTATGGCAGTGTGGTGCATGCCTACAGCCCACAGCCCAGAAAGCACAGTGCTGAGCAACTCTCTGGTCAGCTAGTCAAGCTATAAAGACAAGCTTCAGGTTCAGTGAGAGACTGTCTCAGGGAAATTAAGGTGGAAGAGTGCTAGAGGAGGAACCCATGTTGTCTTCTGACCTCCACACCCAGCTACTTGAGAGGTTGAGGCAGGAGGGTTGCTTGAGTCCAAGGTTCAGCACCAGCCGGGCAAGGTGATGAGATCCTTGTATCTAAATAGACAGCTGAGGGTTCTAGCATCTGGTGGGTGTCTCTGCTCAACATCCTCCAAGGTTCAGAGCCCTGAAGCCCCCCCAAGTACCCAGCCCCCATGTAGATGTGGGCACTCTCACCTAGCCAGCCATTCCTGTGGGGAGAGGGTCAGCCCACATTTGTGTCGTCGACGTGACAGGCAGCTTTCTGAAAAGCTCTCAGTAAACACTACAAGCAGAACATGTCTAGTGATGTGAGACAGCAGGAGGCAGGGAAAGCCTGGTCCTGAGTGACCCCACACTTGCTACTTGGGCCTGGGAGCCTCTTATGGGCAGAGGGAAGGGCAGGAGAAGGCGACCATTCCTGTCCTCCTGTCTGTCTCCATGAGATACCTCCTCGCTTCATTCTGCCCTGAAGAGCTAGAGGGCAGGTGGGCCATGGTGAAGACAAGGTTTTGTCTGCAAGGAAGATGGTTCTCTTCTGGCTAGCAGGGCCCACTGAGGCCAGGGAAATGCCAGGTGTGCAGGTGGGGGCAGGGCACGAGTCTCTTGGGTGCTTTCTCTGGGTGCTTCTTTTGTAGACGTGAGCCACGGAGGTTTCCTTGTACCCCTGTCTGCGCTACCTATATGAAGGGCTGAACAAGCAGGTGCTGGGATGTCCTTCATGGATAGCAGCCTCCCAACCCTGACCTCTGCAAGAAGGAATGGATATCCCCATTACATAATCCCATCTTGCTAAAGGGAACACCCTTGTTCCTGCCCCAGCCTGCTCCCTCCTTCCTGGTCCCTCCTCCATCTTCCCTGCTCCTTCCTTCCTATTCCTTGCCTTCTATACTCCATCCTCCCTCTTCCCTGTTCCTTCTTCCCCACTCCCTCCTCTCTTCTCCCTCCTCCCTCCCTGTTTCTTACTTCTTTACTTTTTCCTACTCCATCTTCTCTCTTCCCTCCTCCCATCTCATCTTCCCACTCCCTCCTTCCACATCTCCCCTGTACTCTCTTCCCTCCTCCTTCCTCCCTCATCCTCCTCTCTGCTCTCTCCATCCTCCCTCCTTCCTGCTCCCAAAGTTCTCATCATGAAATGGGGTTAACAGCCTCTTGCCCAGGCTGCAGCTATCTCTGACTTCCCCAGAAAATGTTTTCTTGGACCTGGGAGAGAGTGTCCAATGAACTGTTGGGAGAATGTCCTTCATGGATAGCCTGCCCTGAGACAGCCTCCCCACAACCATCTTAACCCCACCCCCACCCCAAGAGAGCCCTGGGAATGTGGCTTCAGTCTCCCATGCTCTGAACTCTGAGTACTTGCCTGTTCCGCCTCCCTGAACCTGTCACTTACTCAAGAAAAACTTCAGTCTGCGTCACTGCTTGGTGCCTCTGGCCCTGGCTGATGGGAGCCAGCCAACAGCTCAGCTGCCGGGAGTGGCGGAAGGAAAAGGAACAGATCTTTGCTGAAGACCTACTGTGCATCAAGCACATGTTGGATCTTTGACCTGCGTCTTCTCATTGGATCCTGGTGACAAAGTTGTGTGGAAGGATCTGAATCTCATTTTAGATGGTGGGAACAGAGGCTCAGAGAGCTAGGGCAGCTTGCCTGAAGTTGCACAGCAATAAGCAGGAGAGCCAGATGCTAATCTGTTGATTCCAAAGCACATTCATTCTCAAGGTTTTCCTGACTGAGTGGCTGAAGGGTTCTCGGGTGAGAGGCCAACAGGTGGGCAGGCAGGGAAAGGTGCTGTGCTCCACCTGGTCAGGCAGTACCAGGGCTCCTTCCATCTTTAGGCTTCCCCATGCCCAAGACCTTGATGCCACTGGTGTGGTAGAAGCCACATTCAGGTTCAGTGGGTGGGCCTGGGGATGAGAGTGAAGGACTCACTTCCTTGTAAGGTCTTGGGTGTGTGGCACTCCCACCTGTGAACAGGGCTGCAAAGGTGTTTCATGGCTGGAGTCCCCAAGCCCATGGTGACCCTTCCCTGTGAAGAAGAAGATAGAAACCTGGCTGGCCTGCTGTCTCCACCCAGCCACCAGACACTGTGCATGGCCTGAGCTCCATCAAGCTCCACAGCTGGCTTTTCAATTTGCCTCTGAGCGTTTATCTCTCCTGTCCCTACGTGAAAATGTGGCTGTCCATGATTTTCTCATTTCTCTTAGAAAGTAGAAAATATTGTATACACTCAATGGAAGCTGCAGTCTCAATGAGAGTCTCTTAGCCACACGAGAACCGAACAATTAGCCTCCAGTAGACACGATCGTTCCCTCCTTCCTTCCTGCAGGCATACTGTGTGCATAAAGCCAGAATGCAGGAAGCACCTTCCTTGGTTCTCCTTAGTGACTTCTGGTTTCTCGGCTCTCCTTTCTTGGGAACTGGGTCCAGAGTGCAGAGAAGAGAGGCAGCAGGGTGGGGAGATGGCATTATGCCTGCTGTTGAACAGTGATAAATCTCAGGGCTGTCCCTTGGAGACTAACCCCCATCATTAAGTGTCTTGCCTGTCACCCCAAGCAGGTCTGCGGTCCATCTTTTAGTTGGTCAGTCCCAGGAATCTCTGGTTGTTCTCAGATTCTCTTGTGTGCAGGCATCTTGGACAGAGCCTAAGGCACCCTACCCCAGTGTCCTCTTGGGCTGTCCCACACCTGCCAGTCTGCCTTGATCACCTCTAAGGATGGGGGCTGTTCTGGATGCAATTGGGACCTTTAGCATCTAGCCAAGCCAGGCTGTCTCCCATTAGATTTCTCAGACAGTGGACAACCATTGTCCCCTACAGCTCCTCACTTAGGGACATATGTCAAGTCCTCCAGGTTGGAGCTGAAGGGTGATAAGAAATCCTCCCACAGTGGCTCCTCTTGGTCAGTGAACAGGAGGCAAGCAGGAGCGTCAAGAAGCTGGAATCCCACACTGTGCTGTGGGGTTGGCACCTTGGAGGTCTGAAACAAAAGGGCCAAGGCCAGGGTCATGAAGCAGATAAGAGCAGCCTGGGTGATAACGCCTGTGATGGTTAGGTTTTGTTGTCAACTTGATCTTTTTTATTATCTTGGGTGGGTCTCTGAGGATGTTTATAGGAAGGAAGCCTCTCAGTAAGGGGCAGGATTTAAAGAAGCTCAAAGAAGCTAGAAGTAAACATCCTTTCCTGTGTGGGCAGTGCAGGAAGGAAATTCCAGAGACTCAGGAAGCCATTAAGTCTGGGGAAGGGTTGTAAGATCCCACCCTAAGGCTATATAAAGGGGAAGAAATTCTCTCCTTGGCCCTCCTACCTGTGTGTGTGGTGTAGGTGATGGGTTTCTCTCTCTACTTGGACTCTTTTGCTGTTAAGGAACTTACCCTCAATCTGTAGTTTCAATAAATACTTTCCTCCCCAAATTGTGCCTGGTTTGAAGATTCATCCCAGTCAGCGTGTGGCTGACTGTAACAATGCCCATGGTGAGACCCCAACTTCATGTGGAAAGTGAGCCCAAGATGAGCGAGCCAAGGTGGGGTCTGGACCCAACACCTTTCTGTCATGGCTAGTGACATAGGCTGCCCTGAAGCTGCCTGGCTCTAACTTTCAGCCCTGTGGTTTCCCAGCTGTATCAGTGAAGGCTGCAACAATGCTGTGTGACAAGTCACTTCAAAGCCAGCAGCACATGACACAAGTGTTTCTTCCTTAGCAGCTGTCGTTCAAGTAGGCTGCTGTGATAGCAGTACCCATCTTGTCTCTCTCTCTCCTTTTTAAATGTGTGTATAGATGTGTCCATGTTGTAGGTACCTTCTCATTGCTGGGACAAAATAACTGACCTGAAGCAATTTATAGGGGGCAAGGGTTTATTACAGGTTTACAGTTCCAAGGGAAAGTTTCATCATGGCCGGGAAAGCATGACAGAGCAGACAGACAGGCATCACATCTTGTCACAGCAGCTGGGAGGAAGCAGCAAGAGTGGGCAAGCTAACACTGGCCAGCGGGATGGACTCTAAAATTCCAAGGCCTGACTCCAGTGACACACCTCCTCCAGCAAGTCTCTTCCTCCCAGAGGCCCATAACTTTCAGAAATTGCTACCAGCTGGGGAATCAAGTATGACACTTAATTTAAAAACATGAGAATATGAGGGGCAGTTTGCATTCAAAACACCAAATATATGTGTGTGTGTGTGTGTGTGTGTGTGTGTGTGTGTGTGCATACATGTGTGCAGGCGTGCTTGTAGAGGCCAGGGGATAACTACAGGTGTCATCCTCAATAAAGCTGCCTACCTTAAAAATTTGTATTTATTTATCTCTGTGTGTGTGTGTGTGTGTGTCTTGCCACTGCAAATAAATGCCCGATGCTTGTGTTACTTTTTATAACCTGTTTTCTGTAGGTTGCTGTGGAATAGGACCCAGCTCAGTGGGCTTGCAAACAAGTACTTTTAATTGCTGAGCCATTTCCCCCAGGCCCCTAACCTTTTTTTCTTTTCTTTTCTTTTCTTTTCTTTTCTTTTCTTTTCTTTTCTTTTCTTTTCTTTTCTTTTCTTTTCTTTTCTTTTCTTTTCTTTTCTTTTCTTTTCTTTTCTTTCTTTCTTTCTTTCTTTTTTTTTGAGACGGGGGTCTCTCATCAGCCTAGCACTCCCCAATTAGGCTAGACTGCCTGGCCAATGAGCTCCAGGGATCTGCCTGCTTCCACCTCCCCAGCCCTGGGATTACAGATTCACATTACCACCTCTGGCTTTTATGTGGGTTCTGGGGATCGAACATGTGACCTTATACATGTAAGGCACATTCTTCACTGAGCTATTTCCTCAGCTCTTCATTCTACGTCTATTTAAAATGTGGTCCTCTCGTTTATTTTGCTTTCTTTTACATTAGTTTTTTTTTTTTTTTGTTTTGAGGATTGAAGCCAGTATCACCATACATGTGGCAAGCACTCCAACAATGAGCTACATCCCCTGCCTGACTTTAATTCTTATGTTTAAAAAAAGCACTACATGGGGCTGGAGAGATAGCTCAGCAGTTAGAAGGCACTTGCTTGCAAAGCCTGATGGCCTGGGTTCAATTCCTCAGTACCCAAGTAAAAACAGATACATGAGTGACACATGTGTCTGGAATTCCTTTGTAGGAGGGACTAATGTGCCCATGCTGATTCTTTCTCTGTGTTCTCTCAAATTAACAAATAAAAACATTAAAAAAAATCCTACAATAAAATGTTATTTAACTAAATTCCTGAGGATTTCCCCCCATCTTCTAAAATTCTGCACCTGTGACAATTTTCTTTCTTGCCTGGCCCTAATTCTAGCCCTGACTCCTGTGTAACTTCTTCATGACTCAGTTTCTTTTTGTGTAAAATAGGGAGGTAGCCCTGCCATTCCATTGGATGATTATAGGGATTAAATGAGTTAGTTCTTGTAAAATACTTAGAATAATGCCCAGCACGTGGTAAGTCTCAGTGGTGAGACTCAAGCCTGTCCACCTCGGGGGGAGGCAGCACTCCTGGCCTCCTGTTATCTCATGTTTTCTTGCTGGGTAGACATGGATACAGTGCTGTCTCGGCACCTCTTTTTCTTCCACCAAAGGGACTGCCTTCAATCAGGAGGCATGGTAATTTCCAAGGAGATGGCCAAGGGCAGGTAAGCTGGGCTCAGGGAGTCTTTGTCCAGCTTTCCAAGGCCATTGGCTTCCTGGTGTATTACCTGCTGGGGACAGGAGTTTAGTTTCCAAGAGAGAGCAGTTTCATTTTGTTAAGGTTTTTGGTAAGAAACTGAACCAGAAATAGAAACCTGGATCTGTTTTATCCAAAACAAGAAAGGAGCAGAGATGTCTGCAGTCCAGGGACTCACAGGACAGCTACAGGAAGAAGCTTCAAGATGCTTTTTATTCATTCCACAGACCCAGAGCAACTGCTATGCATGCCCTGGGGGCCTAGCATTGCAGGGCCAGTGAGCAAGCTTCTTATAGAATCTGGGGCAGAGGGTAGGTCAGACAAAGTCCTCTGTTGGAGAAGTCATTGCTCACACAGGTAGGAAAGGTTTCACAGAGCAGGTAACTGTCCTCCTGGCTGCCTCTTAAGTGTTTGCAGAACATTACCAGGAAGCACTTCCTGGAGGAGAGAATCAGATTATTTTATTGTAAGTGTAATTATACTTAATATAAAAACTCTTAGCTCTGCATGGGGCCCATCGTCAGCATTCAATATAGATGAACTATTACAATATCATTAATAATATTCATACATTTATAGCTTTGGCTGCTTCCCCCTCCCCCCAAGTCCCCTCAGTTTTCTTCTGATACAATTACTGGCAGTCCTCACCATTCACCAGAAATAAGGGAGAGATGTGTGGGATCCACACTGGGAAATAGTGTCTCCAGTATAGATTTCCACTTTAAAGAGGAGCAGAACGTGACTGTGATGGTTCATTTCTGGTTGTCAACCTGACAGATTTAGAATCACCATAGAAACAAACCTCTGTTCATGGCTGTGAAGGATTTTGTAGAATAGATTAACTGAGATAGGAGGACCCACCCTAACCACGGGTGGCACTATCACATGGACAGGGGTCCTGAGGAAGGATAATAGCATTCATCTGTTTCCTCCCTGCTGATGTGATGGTATGCTGCCTGCTTTCTGCTCCTGTTACGCTTTCTCCACCATGATGGATACTTCCCCTCTAAACTGTAAGCTGACAAATAAAGCCTTTTTTGCCCCAAATTGCTTCTGGTTGAGTATTTTGTCCCAAAAAAGAGAAAGTAATTGATACAGAAAATCAGCACCAGGAGTGGGGCCACTGCTGTGATAAATCTGACTATGTGGTTTGTTAGTCTTTTGGAACTGATTTGTGGGAGGAATGTGAAAGGATTTGGAACTTTGGACTTGAAAAGTCTTACAACTCTGTAAGCAGAGCTTAAGGGGCCATTCTGATGGGGAATATCGGAAAAATAGAGAAATGTGGACAATAGAGGCTTGGCTCATGAGGCTTCAGAGGGAAAAAAGGACTTTATTGGGAACTAACAGAAACAGTTCATGTGATACTCTGACAAAGAAACAGGCTGCATTTTGCCTGTGTCCTGAGAGGTTGGGCAAGGTTGAACTTTAATAGTAATGGATTAATGTGTTTGACAGAGGAAATTTCAAGGCAGAATAACATTGAATCTGTGGTACAACTTCTTTTAGCTGCTGCTTCAAATCTACAATGAAAGAACAAATGACAGAGCAAAAAGATAAGAATAAAGTTTGGCATTAAAAAAAAAGACATGAAACTGGAGAGATAGCTCAGTGGTTAAGGCACTTGCCTCCAGTGCCTCAGGCCCCTTGTTCAATTCCCCAGGACCCACATATGCCAGACCCACAAGGTGGTGGCCCTGATACGTGCTCTCTCTTCTCTCTGCTTGAAAATGAATAAATAAAATATTTTTGAAAAAGACATGAACGAATTTAAAGTCCCAGACACAGAGACTGTAGCCCCCTTCAGCTGTAGTTGATGAAGATATTACCACCACTAAAGATAAGCCATCTGCTCTACACTGGGACAAAAGGAAAGATGCCCCAAGGGCAAGACCCAACTCCAGCTAGGAGGAATGGAAAGGAAGAATGCTGAGCGAGGTCTCTGCTTCCCAAAGTCAGAATACAGAGGCTGCTATAGCTGGGTTCCATGGGCACTAGGCTTCATTCCCATCTGAGAGTAGAACTTGGCAGCATCTTGGTACTTAGTTTTGGAAGAATGAGAGAGGTAATATATGGGTCATGGAATATTGCACCATGGTTCCAGAGTCTCTGAGGCTTAGAAGTGTGAGGCAGGGTCAGAGTTCCTTCATGGAGGTCATGAGAGGCCATTGTATGGAGTTGTGAAAGTGAACCCTAAATTGTAATGGAGATGTGAGGAACTTAGAACATCTGCCAAGAAAAGCTGTAGGATCAGGTTGTATCTGTCCAGTGAGACTATAGGCAGCATAGTAGGAGAAACAGAGCTACCCAAGACTTGTGGAGCTCAGAGGATTTCATCATCAGTCTCAGATACTGGACATGGAACTTCAGCATTTGATATTTGCCCTTTTGGGTCTCAGTCTTGCTTTGGCCTGATCATTCCTTGCTGTGTCTCCATTCTTCCCTTTTGGATTGGGAATGCTTACTTTGAATCAATGCAGGTTGGAAGTATGTAACTTGTTTTTTGATTTTTCAGAGCTCATGGTTGAGATTGCCTTACATCTAAGATGAGACTTTAGAGTTTAGACTTTTGAACATTGTTTTAAATCTTGTATTGGTTCAATCTGTTTTTTCTGTGCCTCATGTTTTGCAGTGTGAATGTTCTGTGCCATTACAGGTTTATTTTTGGTATTATGGCTCAGTTGAAAGCTGTGGGGACTTAAGAGTTGAGCTGAACACATTGTATTTACATCATGTATGATTATTAGTTTGTGGGGGCCAGGGGCAGACTGTCATGGTTTGATCCAGGTGTCCCCCACAGACGAATGAATGTGTTCTGAATGATCAATCCTCAGCTGATGGCAGTTTGGATTTTACAACCTCGCTGGAGCTGTGTTGTTGGGGGTGGGTTTATGGAGTTATAAGCCAGCTTCCCCTTGCCAGTATTTGGCACACCTTCCTGCCGCTGTTTCCAGTGCTGTGGCAGAGGTGATGTTCACCCCTCTGCTCATGCCATCGTTTTCCCTGCCAGGATGGAGTCTCCCCTCAAGTCCATAAGCCAAATTAACCCATTCCTCCACAAGCTGCTTTTGTTTGGGTTCTTTCTGTGCAGCAACTGGAATGCTGACCGCAACAAATATTGTTGGAACTGTTAAAAGACTATGAGGATTTTGGAAGTTGGGCTGAATGTATTTTGAATTATGAGATGCCATGAGCCTATGGAGACCAAGGCTGGAAGGTGGGGTAGATTTGTGATCGTCAGTTTGATAGGATTTAGAATCACCATGGAAACAAATCTCTGGGAATGTCTGGGAGGGATTCTCTAGATTAGACTGAGATCGGAGGAACACCCTAACTGTGGGTGTCATATTCATGGGCTGAGGTCCTGGATCGAAGAGAATAGAATATTAGCAAGCTGAACAGCGGCTTTCATCTCACTCCACTTCTTCCCTGCTGAAGTGCTAATATGACACCGACTTCCTGCTCCTGCCATGCTTTCCCCACCATGATGGACTTCCTCTCAACTGTACAAACAGAACAAAACCCTTTCATTCCCTAAGCTACTTCTGGTTGAGTATTTTGACCCAGCAATGAGAGAATAACTGATCCAGTAGCTCAAGTCTGAATCCTGGACCCCGGAGACTATGAAGCCATGGTCAGCATCATCTTTGCAGTGAGGTGTGTGTGTCTCCTGGCTCACCAACCCCACCTGAAGGCAGCTGTCCCTGGAGCTGCCTGTGCAGCTCTGAGTGATCTCTGTCCTATCCTCTCTGAAACAACACAGGGTGGTGTCCCCTGCACGTCAGAGCCAGGGTCAATTCCACTGGCTCCTCTCATGCATTCCTGGTTCTCTTTAGCTGGCTAGAAGCAATGAGTCTTCAGATATCTTAATCTTTCTTTCCAGCCTTAGCCCAGCAACTGGGATTCTTTTGAGGCTGTTTTCCAGAGAGAACTATTTATCGCTGGGTGGTCGACTTGGCACATACACTATAGCACAGTTACTTCTGCATAGTCATTTTTGCCTCAGACAAATCAGAAATTATTACAGTCACGGACCTTGAGGTCACTTGAAATAAGCCCAAACTACATGTGAAGTCCTCAAATGTCCAGGCTGTCCTGGGTTCTCTGATCCACCTGTCTCTTCACAAAGGCAGCCTTTAGGTAACCTAGTGTGCCACACACCACCCATATACACACGAATGGGAACACGTCATGCACATGAAGGCATGTGTGTGAAGAGTCATAGATGCATATTCATTTGCATATGGACACACAAACATGAAAATGTAGGCATGAACACAAATGTACCCATGCACACTACATGCATACCTGAATATGAATAAGGAGGGAGAAAGGGAGTTGGGAAGGAGGAGGTGGATGAAAGGAAGCCTCAGTTTCCCCATTTGTACAAAGAGAAGGAAAGAAAGGTTTGGGAGAAGGAGGAGGGAACGAGAAAGGTAGACATACCATTCTCTCAAACAAGTTCTTGGCAGAAACTTTGTTTTTTGTTTTTTTTTTAAGATCATAAAGACATGGGCCTGGAACCAAATCCCTGGGTTTTACAGATGGGAGATGAGATTTCCAGCAGAGAATCTGCTGGAAAAAATGGCACGTGGAAAGAACTTGGAGGCCTTGGGTGGGGGAGGGCTTGTCATCTGCACCTCGCTTCCCCCTCCCCCACAGCCCCCAGGGACTCTCTGGCTGGAAGCCACACTCCTGACCACAGATGGATCCTCTCTGGCAGGGCCAGCTGGGTCAGCTCATTCCCTACCTGTGGTCTGTCCAGCATGGACATTTTTAAGAGCCAATATCCCAGGTAGCGGAGAAATCTGGAGTCTGCAGGATGTTCTAGCATCCCACCCTCCCCATCTCCAGCCCCAAGCTGGAGTGTGTCGGATGCCCCTGGGATCCATCTCTGGGGTGGACCTGAGAGTCTAACAAGCTGCTGGCCTGGGCTGTCCTACCTTTACTAGAAAGTTCTGGCAGGTTTCTGTGGTTACCATAAAGTAGGGAACAGCTGAGTCTAGGCCTTCCTGCAGGGTGCTCCAGCCCCTGGCTTGGACAAGATGGTGTCAAAGTGTTTTCCTGCCACCTCCCTCCCTTCCTTCCTCCTCTCCTCAGGACAACCCCAGTGCCACTTGTCTGTCCTTTCTTTGTCTTTATCTTTTAAAAAAGATTAATTTAGGAGAGGGAGAAAGAATGGGCACTCCAGGGCCTTCTGCCACTACAAACGGACTCCAGGTGCATGCACCACTTTGTGGAGACTGGGGAATCAAACCCAGTCTGTCAGTCTTTGCACACCAGTGCCTTGACGGCTGAGCCTTATCTCCAGCCCCACTGCCTGTTTTTTCTGAGCCATTTGAACTGGAGGTGGGCACTGGGACCAGAAGGCTTGATTCTGGAAGTCCATTACAAGCTGGGAGCCTGGGTCCAGTCCCTTGTCCCCTGGGAGCCTCAGGGCTAGCTGTCCATCAGAACCACGGCAGAGTGCCTGGCCTGGCACCATTGGAAGTTTTTCATTTAATTGGATGGGCCAGGTGGCCACACAGGTCCGAGGGTCACTGCCAGTGTGTGCTGGGCTGCGGGGTCTGTACCCCCAGGTGCCAGCTCTCTGCCAGAGTGGGGAAAGCTGCCCTTAGACAGGGTCGCAGCCGCTGTGGGTAAAGGCTCTGGGAGGGATGCTCAGGATAAAGACCCTGGCTCAGAGTTGAACTTTTTCTTTTCTTCTGACTGGCACATGATGTATGTTTCAATTAAAGACTCAACCCCACGCGTCAATCACCGGCAGCCCTCCCCCGCCGACGTGCCTCCCACGGGAGGGCTGGAAAGAAAGTCTTCGCATGCGTGCAGAGGGAGGGGTGCGGGGCTGGCCCAAGGCTGCTGTGGAACCCCCGGAGTTCACCTGGTACTCTGGCCAAATGGGGGGTTTCCGATTAGTTAGAGCCCCTCCCCCAGCAGGACCCCCAATGGAACCCTGAAAACTCTCCTTAAAAGCAGCCCGTTATGAACCTGTGGGCTGAGGGTTTCCATAGCGACCTGAGGCTAGCAATAGCCCTGTCACCAGGGGATGGCTTTCAGAGTCGGAGCAGCCCAGCCCAGAAGAGGACAGACTGAGTTTGCCTAATCCCAGCCCAGCAGTGCAAGCAACCAGATGCCCAGGACTCCCCTCCCAGCTCTCCAGGGATGGGGAGGCTATTGTTAGGGTGAGGATAGTCGGTGGGTACCTCCCTCTATGGTTCTGGCAAAGTAGGGTGGTGGCCAAGTATCTTTAGGTTCACTCAGGGCTCACATCCTCACCCTGTCACTGTGACTCAGTCTCCCCATCTGTGAAGTGGGGATACTCCTACTAATATTTTCATAAGACTCTTTCCTTTTCTGCGCATGTGTTTAACGGGTGGTGGTGGTGGTGTGTGTATATATGTGTATGTGTGCATGTATGTGCAGGTGTACATGCCCTGTGTAGAGGCCAGAGGAGAACATCACATCCTTCCTCGCTTGCTCATATCCTTGAGACAGAGTCCTTTTCCTAAATGCAGAGCTGAGGTTTTCAAGAGACCCAGCAGTTCTGCTGTCTCCCACAGGACTCGGGTTTCCAGATGTGTGTGACACTCCCAGATGTTTACATGAGTCCTGAGGAATCAAACTGGGGCAGTATCAGACCCTTTCAGGCCCTCATGCGTGTGGCAAGCGCTCCTACCCACTGAGCCATTCTCCAACTCCACATGAAACTCTTGATGAAGGGGCTGCCTTACCATAGAAGCAGCCTGTTTTCTTCTCACTCCGTTACAGCCCATTGTCCTGGGTCCTGTGATGGTTTTGGGGTTAGAAGTGTTCCACTGGACCTCATTTTCCCTCGGCCAGGATCCTCGTTCTGAGGCTTGGCCTGGAGAAGTTTTAGTCAACCCAATGTCCAGTGCACCCCTAATTTGTACCAGGACCTCTTGGGTGAAGACTTGGGCAGCCAATGCTTAGAAAACTCTGCAGGTAGTTCCCAAATGCAGCCAGCAGCAAGCTTTGGCATTTACCCTGCAAGGTTGACTTGGCTCCAGTCCCCGCAGAGCTCCTGTAGTCAGTGCGGGGTGAGGGGAGCAAGTGCATTCACAGCGCTGGGCTCTATCCACTCCTTCAGACATCTGTCCCACGTATACCGAAGTGACCACAGCCTGCCTGAACAATGCACACAGCCAGGAATGAGGTTAAGGGGCCCTGTGCAGAACACTTCGTCACTTCGGTGAAATTTTGGGGAAGGCGTCTGTCTATCACACACACACACCTGTAATTAGGAGTAGTGATGAGGTACACCCTAGATACCTGGGGGGGTGGGAAGTTAACAGGTACAAGGGAGACACATTCTGGTGGGGAAAATGTGACACATGCCGCAGGTCCTGCTGCTGGATGGAATATGGTGCCCTCAAGAAACCAAAGGACCAGACTAACACTGGGTGGCGGG